>JANHJO010004267.1:74631-87096 GCA_032468235.1 Pseudoxyrhopus heterurus
ATTTTGCTTTGTAAAATAAAGTTTTTATTTTACTGAAACTGGTGTCAGTTTGGGCGTTCGAGGCGTGGGACAGAACACCCAGCCAGCTTTCATGCCTAAGGCACGACTAGAACTCACAGTCTCCTGGTGTTTTGCCCAAAGTCTCCCAGCTGGCGTTCATGCCTAAGGCTGGACTAGAATTCACGGTCTCCTGATGATTGGCTTAAAGTCACACAGCCAGCTTTCATGTCTAAGGCGAGACTAGAACTCACCGTCTCCTGATGATTGGCCCAAAGTCACCCACCTGGCTTTTGTGCCTAAGGTGGGACTAGAACTCACTGTCTCCATGGGAATCTGTGTGGAGAGAAAATCAGGAGCACCATAAGCACCACAATGTCATTACACAAATAATGCACATTGCGCAATTGATACCAAGTGCACGTCGTGATGGGTAAGATATCTTCATGGCTCTACACCTCATTCCCTACGGATAGGTTTCAAAAATGCATTGAAAAAAGTATGTCCTAAAATTTCTTCGCCAGTCTCTTCCAACCTGTGGCGGATGGTTGAGCTACGGTGGCCACACCACTGGGGGTAAAGAAAGAAAGATGCTGTCCGTCACATCAGGAGGATATTCAATTGGAAAAAGCTACACTGCAGACCAACACAATTTTCTCAGCTTCTTTTTAATGTTGCTGAAACAATTATTGTATCTGTAGGAAGCTCAGATATCTCAAACCAGATCGTTAATCCATTTAATGGTCTGTAGCCTGCAAATCTGGTTCCAGTTTTTGTGGATACTCAGAAGGGCTTTCCCCCAGATGACTTGAAGATGTTAGGAACCGAAACAAAAGAAAATATGGGCTGTAGCACTGAAAAGTGAGCTTGTGGAGCTGCTGTGGCTCAGTGGTTAGAACGCAATACTGCAGTCTACTCTGCAGACTTGCAGATCAGCAGTTTGGCTGATCGAATCCCACCAGCTCCAAGGTTGACTCAGCCTTCCATCCTTCTGAGGTCAGTAAAATGAGAACCCAGATTGTTGGGGGCAATATATGCTGACATTGTAAACCGCCTAGAGAGGGTTGCAAGCCCTGATAGGTGGTATATAAATACAGTGCTATTGCTATTGCTATATCTTAGAAAGTAATGAATAGGCACTCAAATATTTCTCAGGAAAAATGCTATTTAATCCCAATCTCTTCCTGATTAAATTTCAAATTTATCGGAGATATTTTAAATGCTTTCCATGAGAAGAGGGAGGGAAGGAGGGAGGGAGGAAGAGACACAGAGAGAGCCACAATGCAGTACTTATTCAACAGTAACATAGCCAACAAATGTTATTTCAGAATTTCCTCTCTGCTATGCACTTACCTGCAGCATACAGCTTAGGCCATAGACAAGAGGGCGGTGTTGGGGGCAGGAAAGAAAATCTGAACAGGCAAGCTGGGCAGGGTTGACTACAGTACCACTTGTCGAAGAGCTGGGAGCTGCCAAAGGAGGATTATTTGGTCCAATAATAATATGAGGCGAGTGGGCAGCTATGAGGTTAGTATTGTCACTTATCAACAAAGAGACACGTCTGGCACAGAAGTAAGCAAGGCGACGTGACAGGTAGGCTGACTGAACAAACTCTTCAGAATACTGAAAGATATTGATTTTAAAAAATCATCATCAGAGTGTATATCAAAATTCCCCACCCAGTTGTTCTTACTTTCTTTAGTATCCCCAAACATCCAAAGCTAAGTCTTAAGTCCTTCCAGTCTCTCACACTAGGAAGCGTTTGGTGTATCAAGTCTGCCAGACTTTTTTTTTTCTATGACAACTTTTCAAACCCATCTCTCCTAAATCAAAGTGGGCAGTAACAGGACCTCCAGCATCCTTATGTGATTCCCTAGGCCCACTTCTATCCCAGACCATTCCCACCACGTGTTGTCCATTTTGTCTGGTTTAGGGGGGGAAAAAGATCTGGTGAGTGGGGTAGATGGAAACCTTAATCCTCAGAAGGAAAAAGCAAGAGACTGACAGAATCAGTAGTGTAGTATATAAACAAAAATTATAGGGTGAGTTCTAAAATAGACTTTAAAAATGTTAAATAATATAAAAATAGGATTGGAATCTTTTCACTCACTCTTATGATTTTCTATACAGGAATATGTAAGAAATGTTTTAAATGGGCCACAAGTTGAAAAAAAACTCATAAGGTTTCCACATTACTGCCTGAAATCTCACAATATTTATTGATGCAATTTGTGGATCATCGCTAGTTTTCTGTCAAGCCTCTGGTTGCTATGTGAATTGAAAGTGAATTTTTGCAGGCATGAATTTTACTGAGTTCTCTGTACCAAGACTTATTAAGGTGAAAATTAGTACTGATACAACAACTCCAGAAATTGAATGACCTTTAGTCTAGAATCAACATATTTCCATGTATATTAGGAGTCTGGTACTTGAGTCTTTCTTCTACAGCCTTACAACTGTTAATTACAAAGAAGAGGCAGATATTTTAGTTAATAAACTGAAAATTGACAGCTATTATTTCTTTATATGTTATTTGATTTCTTATCTAACACCAAACCTTACACTCCAACTATAAACAAACTACACTTAGGTTAACATACTGAATTCTGAAAACATCTCCTGTTTGAGTATTTTGGGACTGTGGCAAATTATATTAACCTTTGTACCTGCAGCATTAGTGGTAGTAGGAGTTTCAAAAGTTCATCATCAGCTGGTCTTATTTTTTCCAAGACATCCAGGATCCACGTTAAATATTCATGTCTCTCAAGCATTCCTTCCTTAAGGAATTTTAGAAATATATGTAAAGAAATTCCCAAATCCAATAAAAAACATTACTTCATGCTTCATTTGCTTAATATGTCAATTAAAAATAAATGCCTCAAAATTTGTCACAAAACTGACATAAAAACCATTTTAATATTTTAATATATTAAAAACAATGTTAAAATTTAAAATTAATATTTAAAAGCCACATACTAGTTACGTAAACATCTGAAATGACTGCACAGAATCATTATCATCCTCCAGTATCAATTCAATTCTTCCTGTGATGGTGCTTATTTAGCCAAAACCTTACCATTCACAAACAAAAATCAGAAGAGCAAGCCAGTAGATTTACTTCAGTGAAATGCAATGTTCACAGATCGTCATTAAGCAAAACAACTGGGTTGGAAAATGAATGAAACTGAATGGTTGAACGAAGAAGAAAATAGAAAAGGCAAAGGTTTTTATTTAAGAAGAGCTAATGCTCTTGTAGCCTGATTTTTCAGACTACTTACTTACACTGAAAAATTATTTTACGCACTTACAGGTATAAGTGTACCTAATATGGAGTGGGCATACTAAATGGGAACAGAATGCTTCCTCTTTTGAGAGGAGGCAGAAAAAAATGTAGGGAGAAGAAATAGACTTAATGTTTGAAAGTCTGAACCTTCCACTACAGCTTGTTGTGTAGAACTATCAGTTGTAGTATATTTTAACTGTTCTCTCCTTGGCAAAGATTGAGTGTGTATCGAAAATACGATAAATATATGCTAAATAAACTCTATACTTTTCTGGGGAAGAATGTGAACAGAAGGAATTATTGGGTAATTCTACAGAGGTACGTCTTTTTCCAAGTGTACAAGGTTAATTTATTCTGAAGCTAGTATAGTTTTATTTTTCATTAAAGATGCACAGTTTGGGCATTTATGATGTTTTTAATACATTTATGTATCAATTAACAGCATTTGTCCTTGCTTAACAACTCTAACTGAGAACAGAAGTTCTACTGCTAAGTGATGCAGTTCTTAAATGAAACAATATGAGACCACACTGCTTAGTGAAAGCAGTTTTGGTGTTCCCAGTTGCAATTGTTAGGCCAGGACCATGCCATGTTAGGTGAGGACCTTATGCTTCTCCTGTCCTACTGTGTCTGTCTCCAACTAAATTCTCCCCACCCACCTATCTGCTCCCCAACTCTGCCTTTTGACTATCCTGCCCTCCAATGTTTCTGCATGCCATCCCAGCTGTCTTCACCATCTTCCTTCTCCTGCTGCTAAGGCCTTCCGCAAGTCAGTGAGGGGCAAGAGGGTGGTGAGGGTGCAGAATGGAGTGCAGGGATGGCAGAGGCCAGGCTGGCAGGGGAAGTAGAGTGTAGGGCAACCATCTGGGCAGAGATGGGAAGGAGATAAACAGGTAGAAGTTGAAGCACAAGTTGTGAATGTAAATGCAGGTGGGCTGCCAAGCACCTGAATTCTAATCAACTGACCAAGAGAGTACAGCAATGGCTATAATTTTGAAGTTAAATTATAAATATCATTTGTTCAGCAGTATCATAAGTTTGAACAGTCACTGAACGAATGGTCATAAAGCAAGGACTATCTAATGAAAGCAGTAAATTCATTAGCTGTTTCTATGTTTAACATGCACTTTTTCACTACAACCCGACATTTCTTATAACTGCTTACATAAATATATGCAGATAAATAATTTGTGGTCAGGGCAGTGATTCTGATCATTGCATGAGATGATGAACGCCATACAGTAAATGCAAATCTGTAATGTTGCTGTTGTTGCTATTGCTATTGTTATTTAGCATTACTTTAAATTCAACACGGATATTTCAAATGGTAAGCTAGCTGGAAATAAGACTGGCTTTAATTATTAGCTATTTAACATTTAATATAGACTGAAACTAAACACATTATGACCAAGGAGACTGAAAACAAACTAGAATTACATTATACTGCTTTGCAGAACTTCATCCTGCTTCATTATAAAAAAAGGTTACCTGGAACATATAAAATGCCAACTTTTCATTATATTCCCACTGCTTCAGAGCGTGTTCCACTTCACGAGGCACAACTACAGAGTTTTTGCCTTGGCTTGTAGTCATGTGATAAAATTCTGCAATCTTTACCAATTGTTCTCTTAGGTACCTGGTAGAGATTTGAGTCCATTCTATAGAGACAAATTAAGTAATCGTTGACATTTGTTTTTCTTCAATGACAAAACTGGGCCAAAAAAATTCAACACAATTTGATTTATACTCAGCTAAGCTGTTACAAACCCATAATCTCAAAATAGTGATCAGTGGGAGGTCTACAAGAATCCAGTTTGAATGGCTTTTAGCATGACAGCATTTAACTGCAATGCTTTCAAAGAATGCAAGCTAGTACCTGTAGTTCGCTAAAGGAAGTTTGTTCTGCAAATGTCTTGTTTTCATGGATCACATTTATGTATTTTGAGCAAGGAGAAAAGAATTGTAGTTTGATATGAATCAGGTTTGATCATTCATTTGAGAATAAAAATTGTTCTTCAAGCATTTTCACGTGGTATCCAGTCATCAACTGAAAATAATTTGCATCAGTTTGGGAAATTAAATCCAGAATTGACTATAGGCTTTACATAAAGAGACTCTTAATGTAAAATAAGTGATACCTTTGAAATTAATATTAATTCTTAAGAAGGAGTCCTCATCTGATTCTAACACAAACCATGGAGATTTCAGAGCAGGATTATCTTTTGCAACATTTCAACAGTTGAATCCAAGGAAAGATTCTAAGCCCTCACAAGGGCAGATGTCTCAAAAACTCTGACCAAGGAGGTTTTTTTGCCATCCAACAAAAGAACTAATTTTCTGGTCTCCCTTATCTGCATGTCTGTCTTACTATATTTCTGAAATTAACTTCCACCTACATATCATGCACTATAAAAGGAGAATGCAGCTCAGGAATGTTGAATCTTTTCCAAAATGCAGTTTTAATCCCCAAACATATTTTAAACCAGAGGTACTCCTTTTATCTAATAGATAACATGGAGTTACATTTAAATACACAGTTTTGATGTTGTTTCATAGAGGTCAAAGGTAAATGTTATTCATTAAAATACATGGAAGGTGAACTGAAGATTTCTACAGTGTCAAATGCTTCACAAATGACCTTTACAATGTTCATTTTTGAACTATTTTGGCACAGCTTTTATTAGCTGAGGATCACACATCTGAGTGAGAGGGATATACTCCTCAAACTCATGGGTAGAGTCAAAACAAAACTCAAAATTTGTTTTATTTGCATAATTTAAGTGAAATTAAATATGTTTAAAATATTTGTCTCTGGATATATAGTTATTTATTTTCCTCTTCTGTAACATGAAAACTAGCAATTTGAAACATCTTTTAGAGTTTCTTGACCACCTGCATCACTTTGGGAGATGTTGGTTATGTCTTAGTGATTAAATTACTTCCAATCTCTACAAGCCAAAAATTCATTTTCTAGCCTAGATTTTACATAAAAATGATATGTAAAAATGATAAGTTTTACATTTTCATTTCTTTAGGGATGCAATAATACATAGTTTCTTTATTCTTTCGAGATATTATAGAAACAAAGTAAGAGAATCATTTCAATATTATTCCAGTAGATATTTCAGAATGGAATCCTCCATCACTATCAAAGATTTATGCAATACTGTATTAATGTTACAGACAGAACATGCCAAAGGGAAAAATATTCAAATCAAACAGTCAACATATCATCTTTACAGCAAAACTCTACTTCTGCTGACTACTAAGTGAGCCTTTCTATTTTCATAATCCTTGTCTCTGAGATGCTCACTGAGATCAATATATTACGAAACAATCCTATTTTACATATAACAAGTCATATTTTACAAAGCAATTATATTTGCTTGAAGGCACCAATATTTAACTATGAGGCTAAAAGGCTATAATACAAAAGCAATCGGAAAGAATTATTGTGTGAGGCAGGTTTAATTAGACATCCTGAACATGTCACATCAGCATTAAGTAAGGAAAGCTCTAGCCATATGCATGTTTGTTATGAAACTCATCTAAGCACATGTTATTGAGTAAACGCACAAATAATACAGAAAAGCTTAATATGCAAGAGTGAATCTACTTTGTGAAAAAATGAAGGTATAAACATCATTAAACTAACAGCAACAACCAGAATATTTCTTTAAAAGCCAACACGAGTGTGATTTTTTTAATATACATCTTTTACTTTAAACTCTCTAAATTACCCTTAAAAAGGAAAATGCTTTGCATAAGAAGTGAAAAGTAAATCTGAAATCCATTTTTACTGTGAGATGAGCTCTCACGATTAGAAGGGAAAAAGCTAATGAAAACAAGTCCCCTTAAATGAATAATGTTGGCATATCTCTCTTCAGAAATCACATTTAAACAAATGTGGAAAAATCTGAAAACTTCTGGATGAAAAATTGTCTGAAAATACAAGCAAAAAGGCATAGAAAGTTCTATTATCTTTATAAACTTTGCTAGAAAGATATGGAGTGATATAGTGTACACTAGCTTTATTTCCTTCCATTTTTACCCTATTTCTTAATTTATTTGACTTATTTTTTACTGCTTTCCTCCACTCCAAATCATGTTTATCCCAAAGGAAATAGCATGATGGGTATGTATTATCTACCAATATCAATAGTTTAAATAAAAGGAGTGGTCCATTTGGGAAATTGAATATAGAGTGACTAAATTTCTAGTTAAGTGATGGAACTACCATTCTTGAAAACATGGTGTTAATAATGTACGTACTATAAAAACCAAATGTCATTAATAGATACACCCCACTAAAAATTCAAATATGTTTTCATTGATCAATAATGAGAATCTAAAGAAATAGAAGCTTGATTTTGTCATTTCCTGATACAACAAGTTTATGATTCTTGGTTTTTTGAACTTCACTGACACCTACTG
The DNA here is from genome assembly GCA_032468235.1 of Pseudoxyrhopus heterurus. NCBI lineage: Eukaryota > Metazoa > Chordata > Lepidosauria > Squamata > Pseudoxyrhopus > Pseudoxyrhopus heterurus. The sequence goes on from JANHJO010004267.1 coordinate 82,346, forward strand.
TAGTTTATAAAGCATACAGGAAAAAGTGAAGCTTATCAACTTATACCCTCCATACAATAGTGCAATTCCACAACAGTGCAAAAATGTGCATTAATAAGATATTACATTTATTACCAAGATTTGGATCAGCTGCCTGGCGTTTCTTGATTTTAGCTTCAGAGATGGCTGAGTAGTAGGCACAAGTCATTTTTATCAACCATGCTGCTCGCAAGAGTGGCACAGAATATCTTGCTAAATAAGCAAAAACGTCTTCCTTTTTGCTGAGAATTGGGACCTATGTTTGAAGATGAAGAGAAAGAATTTTAAAAAGTGGTACAGTACTCTAAACAAATTGTAAGATGACAAACCGTAAAATTTAATTCAACTACAGAGATCTAGTAATAACTGAATGACATGCAGAAACAAATAACGATAATAGTAATTAGGGAATGCAAAAGTTGGTATCAGATTAGTCGAACTGTTGCTTTTTAGTATATCAATAATAATTTATAGGTTCAAATAATATAGAGTTAATCTGGATAAAATGAAATAATGTATTATTCCCATTAAAAGCTGTTTGATTTTAAATAGTGAGTTAAAACACACTTTCTGGCAAAATCAATATTTTATTCATTGATCAAATGTATTTCCCCATTTTTTTCAAAGGATATTGAATAGCCATAATAGCTATAATATGCTGCTTCTGAAAAATGTTTGAGGTGGTAGCTCTTACATCTAAATGTGATTAACAGCTCCCATAAATGCCAATCCTTAAAATGCTATGTATCTTAAAGATGCAAACCCAAAAATGTTGCATCTAAGTCCTGTGAAAAAGAGATAAGTTCCACTAGTGACCTTAGTGAACATTTAGGTGAAATTTAGGCTTGATCTTAACAATGTCTAAAAATGGGCAACATTTCTACCCCGCCAAGAAATAGATTTTATCAGGTTTCCTTAAATATTGAAAAGTCAGCTTCCTTCACTCTTGTCTTAGGTCTTCTATTATTTTCAAAAACTTCCTTTTTAATACTGTATAGAAGTTTACACATAATATGTTCACAACTTTAAGTGCTGACTTGCTTATATTGTTTCATACTAAAGTCAGCACCTAAAGTTGTGAATCCTTTAGCGAAAGACAAAATTCTAGTGTAACTTTTTCACAGATCACAAGAAGGAGTTTCACGCAGATATAAATTTTTACCAGTTTTTATTCTTTTTATTGCCTCTGAGAACTCGTGCAAGTTTCAGTATCTATTTGTGCAATACATCATAGTTACTTACAACTCATTGGAGGAGAAGATGTCATTTTGTCCTCTGCATTCCAACATAGACAATAAGAGGGCCATAGCAGTTACTGTTGCTATTATGTACAAGCCAATCATAACTGTGAAATTCCAGAAGTCTGCTCTAATACACACATTCTCCATGGCTACTCCATGGCTACTCAATGGTAGCTACCTCTGTCTGCTGCTGGATGTCACTTCTTGCCAGCATTTTTAGCATTAGCTAGAGATAGTATTCATTTGTTATCAGTCATTCTGTCCTGCTCCACCTCATAACTCCTTAGTCAGCTTGACCAGTAACTAAAATTAACATTTGAAGCATCTACCCAAACTGACACTACTCTGCACTATCTCAGATGACCAAAAATGATTGGTGGTTGTTTTTCCACTGACAATGGAATTGAAGGGGAGAAATCGACCTATCCTTTTCCTTAAATCACTTGCAAGGAGCAATTAAGGTATCATTCACTGGCCTCATTACTGCCGCACAATAGCAATAGGAACAAAATTGTTCTGGTCACTAAAAGGATCATAAGTAATACATTGCACAAACAGCTGTAGAAACTTGCATGAATCCTCAGAGATCATTTACGTTGGCATCCTTTTCAGTAGGCTCAGCATCAGGTCAGACAGAAGAAAGAAGACAACGTAGAAGATTTGAGAAAGGGAGATGAAAAAAACAATACAGGTTGTTACCGGTAGAAATAGAACAAGAACTCTTGTAATTTCTTTTGCGAGAAGTTGCCTTAATGAAATACCTTGCTTATTTTGTTAATATTGCACTTGAGATTCAGATCAGAATCCCATGAACTCTCGCCTCCCCCAAATAGCAAAGAAGTCATCCAAGTACCTTTTTTGCTAGGAAAGTCAGAGGTTTATTTCCTGCCAAATCCGCAAACCAAGTATGAATTGCACTCTGGGATCGAGCAGTAACTAGCCAGTAATTGTCTTTAGCATTTATTTGCAATTTCTTCTTTCCTATATCCTGGAATGTATTAAGTTTTAATTTCTCTGCTAATATGCTGCTAAAATAAGCACCAATCTGATAAGGGAAGAAAACACAAACAGAATAAGCATTTTCTAAAACTTAAATATATACAATGTCCTGGATTAAAGAGATCAAGTGTACTTTAACTAGTACCTTGATAAGATTAGCCTCTTAATTCTTTACTGTAGCAGTCAGAAACTTGATAATCTGATTAGCTAAAATGATTTCCCATTATCATTCAGGTATAGATATTATGGACATAAAAGTTATTGACACTGAACATTAAACTATCCCTTAGGCTATAATAAAAATAAACCTTATTATTAAAGCATATTTGCAGTTAAAGAACCTGTCCAGAAAAGGCAAATGTTAAATTTGAAGTCTGTGACATTCTCCTTCTTTCAAATATCAGTTAAAATCATTTGTAAAAGTAAATCCTTGATCAGCATATTGAGAATTTCAGCATTAGGAAATCAACATTTTTGACCCTGCGTGCATTCACCTATGTATTCGTAATTTTCAAGTTACACAGATTTTCTGTCTAAAAAGTAAAAAAAAATGAAGACACACATTACCAAATCAATAAAGAAGGTATTGTAAAACAGCATACAAAATTAGAAATTCTTTAGAGGAAGCACTTTTTGGTTGCACAAAACACTTACCTTTGATGGGTTAATAACAATGTTTCTAGCAGACCCATGTTCATCTCCTGAGAAAGCTGGCTGATTACTGAAACCTTGTTTCACATTTACAGCAGTTAATTCATCCTACAAATAAAGTATAATGTTTACTTAGTTTTGCAGCAGGTTCCAAATTTAAGTGAGATCAGATTCTCACTAAGGAATTAAAATTTCTGTTGTGCTATGTATAAGATATACAGTTTACACTTTCTTTGTGGATGCAAATCTGTTTATGAATTTTTGTTATAAATATTTTATATACAATTCTCTTATATTACTAAAAGTAATTAAAATTTGGCACTTATCAAATTGGTCTAAATACTTTTTTAAAAATACATGTCTAGACAATCTCCCACATTAATGATACAAATCCTGGGTTCTTAAACATATAGCTAATTATTTCTTCTACTTCTACTACTACTTGTTTTACCCTAAAACAATATCTGGGGAAAGCCAGTTTGATGTAGCAGTTGAGGCATCAGGCTAGAAACTTAGTGAACCATGAGGTCTTAATCACACTTTAGACATGAAGCTGGTTGGGGAATCTGAGCCAATCTCAGTCCTAGGAAAGAAGCAATGGCGAACCACTTCTGAAAATATCTCGCAAAGAAAAATGCAGGAACTCATCCACGCAGACTCCAAGAATTGAATATGATTGAATGGAAGAAAAAAAAAATCAAAGATCTTATCCAGATTGGCCTTTAGAAATGAGACAATTTATGAATAATACAAACCAACATGCTGTTATATTTGAATACTTTGGTTTATTCTGTTACTTGTTTAAGTTAGCATTTTACATTACAGAAAAAAATCATTAGACCACGTAGGGTACAATTGGTTGCGGTTGGGATTCAGGTAATGCTGAAAGCACAGATAAACCTCCAAGTGTCCTCAATAGCTCTCAGAGAGAGTGCTAATGACCAGATGACTGCGAAGTAATACAATCCTTCCATTTCCCCCCGCCTCCATTCTATCAGAACTTATCCTTCCATCTCCCCACCATCAAAACTGATGACGCTTCTTGGATGAGAAGCGAAACATTTTCTTCTTCCTCAAGGTAAAAACAGTCCAGTTACCTTTTGAAAAAGAGAAAGAAAAAAAGCACCTTTGAGACAACTATAACCTGGATGACTGAGAATTTCTACAAAGGTTTAGATTTCTAGTTTTAGTTAATCTAGTTAATTTAGTTAAGACTAATGCTAGCCTTAACACAATGTGCTATTATGTTTCATTCTCATAAAATTCGGCAACAAAAATGCTCTGGACTTCAACAGAGATCAAAATTCAAATCCTTCCCATTAGTTTTGACGCTAACTCATTTCAACAGTGAAGATGAACCAGCCTTGTGTTTAAACAATAGCACAGCTATACGGATGAAACTGTGATCCATTGTAACCCATCTGAACTTCTATTTAAAAGATGTAGATGTAATTTTGAAGATATCCTTAGTAACTATATCCTTCAGTGGTACAAGACCTCCTCCTTGCCTCTGCATAAGCTTGTGAAACGTCTAACAGCGATCATGTGCAAATTAATTATAAAGTGAAAATTACATACTGTGTCACAGCTTAGCATTTAAAATATTTCTGCCTCTGGCACATCATCTTTCCATTGAAAATTAACTCCTATTTACAAATCAATAATAACGATAGCAATAGCATTAGATTGATATACTGCTTATCAGTGCTTTACAGCTCTCTCTCTAAGTGGTTTACAGAATCAGCATATTGCCCCCAACAATCTCATTTTACCGACCTCAGAAGGATGGAAGGCGGAGTCAACCTTGGAGCTGGTGGGATTCGATCAGCCAAACTGCTGATC
>JANHJO010004267.1:93305-104585 GCA_032468235.1 Pseudoxyrhopus heterurus
CTTTAAATCTTGTACACCACCCTGAGTCCTTCGGGAGAGGGCGGTATATAAATTTTGGTAAAATAAAAAAAATAAAATAAAATAATGTGCTTTGTTCAGTTTTGAATTGTGGAATGCATGAATCTAAACAGTTATGGGCTACATTACTTAACCATACTTTGCTGAATACATGACAATTGGCTAGGCTTAAGCATCACATTAAGCTAGAGTCATTGCTTAATAACCACAATGGCTAAATTTACTTGACAATCTAAGCCAAACCTAACAAACCACATTATATCTTAAAATTGTTTGCAAACTCAAGTCCGATGTACTACATCAGATTAATTTGGAATTCTGGGAATTTGTATTTATATCATCAATACATAGAAAGTGGATTAAATAGGAACCAAGGGAATTCAAGCCCATAAAACCACAGCTGAATTGAAATCTCTACAAAGAGAGATGCTAGGTCAAAGATTATTGCCTCAGGCATAACAGTTTCTGATAATCAAAACATGAAACATATTTCCATACCAAAGATTGTAAGTTGTATTTCTTTAAATCGCTCTGAAATGTTAAGTAGATGGCATGAAAATATGGTACTCTAAATACATATACATGTGTGTGTATGTATATGTATATGTATACATCAAATTAAATATATATGTATGTGTGTACACACACACACACACACACCAAATTAAAGGATAAGAGTGAGATTCATTACAATGCAGACCTCAGCAGTACAAACATCAATATGAGATATACCCACAGAACAATTCCTAGTTTAGGTTTTTAAAATGGCAGTAAACAATACACTGATCAGATGACATATTACATAGTACACAAAATTATTGTTCTGTAAATTGATATTTGTTAACAGTTATAACAGTCCATTTTTCTCTACATAATATGAGACAAAGTTATTAAAATCTGAAAAATAAAGTAAAAAATAAACTTATTTTTTCACATTCCATATGGGTACTTTCAATAATAGAAAGTCTGGGGAGATAAATAAAGATCTTCAGTATTATAATTCTAAAGTGTTTTGGAAAACGTGAACTATAAAATAGCATCATGATTTCTCTATAGCCCACCGTACTTTCCAGCCTTTTTTAGCAAATGCTAAGACAAAGATGAAATTTTCCTAATACCATAAATAAAAAGTCACAAGAATCCCACAGTCAGCCTTATGAGGTAGTCCAGACAGAAAGCATGCCCTGAAGAACTATTACACTTATTTTTTTGTAAGATTACATTAACATAATATTGCAAGTTTGAAAGTACTGTACATCTCTTTCACTGTCACCTTTACAGCTCAGGAAAATAGAGTGTGTCCTTTCTGAGACTTTTGCTATCACCACACTCCTTCTGCAGCTAAGCTGCCATTTATTCAACCATTCCCCTGGTTGTGGCTCCTCCTCTGCATTCCAAGGTTCCACATAACATTAAATCCACACATTAAAGTTTTTATACATTTTCTGTGGATTACCAGAAATGGAAATTACTAACAAAAGTCAAAAGGATTTGAAATTTTTACTTTACAAAAAGTTTTAACTAAAAAAGAAATTGTCCCTTAACAATTATATCCAGTGGATAATGTTAAGAGCCTTGGTGGCACAGTGGTTAGAACGCAGTACAGAAGGCTACTTCTGCTGACTGCTGGCTGCCAGCAGTTCAGCAGTTCAATTCTCACTGGCTTAAGCTTGACTCAGCCTTCCAATCTTCCAAAATTGATAAAACGAGGACCCAGATTTGTTGGGGGCAATTCTGTAAACTTCTTAGAGAAGGCTATAATGCACTGTGAAGCAGTATATAAGTCTATGTGTTATGGTATTATATATTAAATTCTCAGAATACAAAGGTTTGAAGAAACCATGGAGATTATCTTCTACACACACACCTGCCCAGGTCAGGAATCGCTACTGACTGTATCAATAATGGATCTAGTTAATACTGATTTCTAGGAGAGGCATAGAACTAAGCATATCTCTGAAACAGTGAAGACAATGGCTGCAGCAATGAGTGAAGGCCTGGTGAGTAGACAGATTCTTCAGAACCACTCTAGATAAGGAAAGGACAAGAAATTAACTACGTATGCTCCAGACAGTTGCTCCTTGTGAAAAGTTTATAGGTCAGCAGTTTGAGTACCAGATGAAGGGACCAGCCATCATGCTTACCACTGCATCGTGGTTTTTAAAAGGAGACTGGGTTCATCAATCTCACTTTCCAAACACTTTCAGAAATTACCTATTTAACTATCTTAACACTATTAGAGATTTTCAGAATGGTGAGTTGAAAAGCTGCCTGGTGAGTGAGTTTACTTCCATTCATAAACAAAAGAAAAATTAACCATAAGTTTAGAATTTTAAAGAATTGGAAATAAATGATAAAAAGTTAAATACATAAGACTTTGATTCAATAAAGTTATAAATGAATTAAGAATCCAAACAAATTTGGAATATTGAAACTTTTACTATAATTTGCAAATAAGTATATAAAATAAAGAGCTTTTTGTGGGAAGAAAAATGTTTTATGTATCTTAAATGATAAGAAAGATTTGAGATTTTATGATTTCAGTAACTAGATAAAGTGGGAAATAAAAATTACAAGCAAAAAAGGAAAATGGGTTAAAAGTGTAATCTTGCCTTTGGTTTCTGATTAGTATGGTATTTATAAAACAACATTAAAACATTGAAAATACTCCAGGAGATTTTTAAAGAATTAAGCCAGAAATTAGCTGCTATGATGTCAGAATAATGTCTGCTTCTATAGATAAACTATGTCCAAAAATGTTAATGAAGGAATGACAGATGTGAAACAAATTTTGTCTGATATAGTAATATCAGAACCAGAAAAATTAGATAACAAAAAAGAAGTGGGTTAAGACAAATAAGGCAGTTTGGAACAGAAGAACAAATGACAAGCCAAGAGAATTACTTGGATAAGGACATTCTATTGGAAATACAAAAGATGTTGGTTGAAGTTTTGACATTCAAAGTGGAAATACAAATAATAAACCAAGAGAATAACCTGGATAATTCCTTTTTACTGGAGTTACAAAAGAGGTTTCCTAAAGCTCCCAAGCAGCCTTTGAGATGGGAACAAGAAAAATTAAAGAAAGGCCAAATCCTATGACACCATATGAATGAAATTAAGGTCAAGATTGTCAGAAGAAAGGTATATAAAGTTAGTTTGTTTGACCGAGATCAAAATAAGATATGTCTCTATGAAGCTCTGGTAAACTTTTGTGGACTTTTTGCTGAAACCAAACATTTATGATCTATGGATTTATAAATAGAAAAGGAGTGGTTTATAGGAAGAAGACATATTTGTAACCTTAAAAGAGTAAAGAGTTATTAAGCTTGCTTATACTTATGATAAATATATAACTTTATATATTTCTTTTCTTTATCTTACTTTCTTCCTTTGCTTTTTTCTTTCTTTGCACTTTTTATTCTATTTGTCCTCCTCTCTCTGAATTTAGTTTGTACTTATGTTTACTATTGTAATTAAAGTATTCAATAAAAAGTATAAAAGGAAATGCAGTTTACCATAGCATAATATCAACATCACTGTAAAGATAAATACATTGTATATCCAATCCTTAAATAGGCTTCTGGGGATCCCCCCCCCCCCGAGAAATTCCCATGTTTCCATTCTATGCTCAAAGTTCCATTTCATCGTCAAGCTTTTTTTTTGGCCCACCTGAACGCTTTCCCAACCGCGGTCATGACGGGCAGTTTCCAGGGGGTGCCGTACTCCGACCGCCTTTGCCTCTGTGCATTGAGCGTGGTTGAATCGCTCGACCACCTGGTGTTTCGCTGCCCCCTGTGGTCCCAGGACAGAGAGACCTTTAGTTTGCCAACCCTTGCCAAATTGGACCTCCCTTTGCAGCCATGGACGCTGTCATTGCTCCTCTTGGATCAGCATGCAGGCCCCCTGACGACTGCCAATGTGGCCCGCTTTTTGGCTAAAGTGGCTGCCTGTAAAAAGAGAGCCTCCCAATCTACAGCCAATGCTGACCCTCATTTTGATGATTCGTCTTGCCTCACCTATGAGGAATAGTGACAGTGATAGTTTCTGGAACTTTCGGTATTGCCAATTGTTTTAACCATTTTAACTGACTTTTAACTGACTTAGATTGCATAAATCCCAAACGCTCACCCTTAATGCCAAAAGCCCTGACTTTTATGCAGCATGTTGCTGATTTTATCTTATTTAACGGAGTCTTACACACCACTTTTGTATTGTTCCTTGTCCCCCTCTTTTCCCTTTACCCTTTGGTTCAAGACTTCGGTCAGGAACTTAATAAAGAATTATTATTATAATAAGCTTCTGACTAGAGTTCTGCACACTTTTTCCTTTATCTTTGGAATAACCCCTCTAGACCGAATACTTATTTCCAGCATATTATGTGGAACATATATCTTTTTCATTTCATCCAAATGCTATTTTACTGCTCTTCTTTCATCATGTACTCTCTATAAAGAGAGCCAATTTAGTGTATTGGTTAGGGCATCAGGATAGCCAGGAAACCATGAGTTCTTGTCCCACATTAGGCATTAAGCCAGCTGGGTGACCTTAGACCAGTTACTGTGTCTCAATCCTAGGAAGAGGCAATGGCAAACCACTTGTTAAAAACCCTGCCAAGGAAATTGCAGGGACTTTTCCAGGCAGGCACCAAGAGTCAACACTGATCTGAAGGCACTAAAAAAAAGTCTTTATATTACCACATGGATATACATTTATTGTAACAATTATTTCCTATAGGAATTATAAGACTTTCAAATTACATAAAATAAGAATTTCTCCAATACCACAACGTTCTAGTATAGCCCCCCCTTTCTAAAAAGCATTAAAACAGATTTTACCTGGATTCACCCAACACTATGAAGTGTAAACTATGATTAAGTAACCAACCAAAACATGTTGGAGCATGTTGAACGAACCAAACCATTGGGCTAAAACATAATTGGGGTTTGCTTCTTATGGTTTAGCATGCATGAAGATTGCCAGTGTGAACTGTTAACTATGGTTAACTATAGTTCCGCCTGTGGGCCAAACACAAGTCTTTTTATGGGAATGGTCATAGCCAAGCAAGAAACAGTCCGCCAACATTACAGCCAAACAGCTAAGGCCTCCCACATAAAGGTTGTAATACAGTTCAAGGAACCCGTAATTTATCAGTTTCTTAGTAACTTGCAACTTTAACCTACAGAGGACAGAAATTAGTGGCAACCGAGTAGCAGGTGAGTTAAGGAATCCCTTGATAAATTGTACTGAGCATTATAACAACCTTCCTTCCCCACCACCACCACCCAGCAATTATCTGTTAATTACACAGTGCCATAGCGTCATGGTTACAACCCAGTGCCACTAGCGGGAACAATACATGCAAAGTGCCAGTGTTTTGAAAGTCATCTGCTTTGGGGTGACTAAGAGAAGCAGCTTCATTCCCATCTGATCAAATGTCAAGTCACTGGTCCATAGGCAATGTCTGCCAGAAAAGCACCGTTTAAGGAAAGCTCGGGAAGGGGGGAGAGGGAAGGGAGGGGAAGCCGTTTCCACCTGCTGGGGGAGGGGTGGCCTCCGTCACCCGGGGTTTAAGACTAGCCCGGAGCTTGATTTAGGTGCGCAAAAAAAGGCAAGTCAGGGTGGCGGAGGAGGGGAAGCGCCCTTTTCTTTTCTAGCTGATGTCTTTCAAAAGTTTGGGGAGGGAGAAAGGAAGTGCACCGAGAAGAGACGAAGAGGAGGGGGCGGATATCTACTACACAGCCCCGGAGTGCGTCAGGGCCCGGCGCGCAAGCATATCACCTCCCCTCCCTCCCTCCCTCCCTACCAACCCATAACTCAACGCTAGGAAATATCTCAGGGTCCGCAACAGCCTTGCGAGGAGCTCCGCACTGAGGCTGGCAGGCGCCTTCTCCTCCTCCTCCTCCTCCTGCAACCCACCTTAGCCTGCCTTCCCTTCCCTTCCCTTCCCCCTCTCAGGTGGTCGCCGGCCAAACTTCTCCCCCGGACCAGGTGTGTGCGCGGCCGGGAGCGATCGAAGCCCCGGGCTTACCTCCTTCTGCTTGGGGTCTTGAGGATAGACGTCGGGCGGCCCCAAACGGGACCGTTTGAGAGGTCTCTGCTCATAGCTCAGGAGCCCGAAGGCGGCCATGATCTCTCATGTTAGCCGGCGAAATGAATGAGAGAGAGAGAGAGAGAGAGAGGAGTTGGAGATGGAGCAGCCTCTGAGCACCAGGGAGCAGCACTTGGCTGGCAGACAGACTCCCCCCTCTGGGTCTGGTTCTTCTCCTACGTGGGAGACATACATAGATACGTACGCGGGGAGAGCAAAGGGCGGCTAGGATGCGGCAGCAGGATTGCAACCCAACCCGCCCACAGAGGCAAATGTCACACCCCCACACGCGCAGACAGACATCCCTGGAGAGCTGAGCGACGGCGAGGGTGATGTCGCGGTGGGGCGGGGGGGGGAGGTTTGACAAGAAGGACCAGGCGACTGGGTGAAAATGGATAGGGAGGCCAGGAAGAAAAGACCCCTCTTCTCTCCCCCCCCCCCAGAAAAAGAGATGAATCCTTCCTTTCCAATAGTTGCAGGATTTCTTCCTTCCCTTGCCCTAGGCCAAATTTCACAGAAAGATTTTTAAAGGCTTTTTTTAAAAAAAATAAAATAAAATAAACCAGAGATGTAGTTCCCATGACAGCAGACACCAATGCCCTTGCCCCATGAGGTTTCAAAGTCACAAGTTCAAATGTCCTCTGCACAAGATCAGGTACCTCTGATCTAAAGTAGGTTATCACACCCAATTTCATGCCCAGTATTGCTACGGTGGGCTATGTGAATTCCCATTTCTCCTATAAATTGGGGGCGAGAGAGTAAAATCAATCTAACTGATCCTGACTATAACTTGTCTTAACCAAGATACCTCAACCATATCTGTTCCTTAATTAAATGCATTGACTGTTGGAATCTGTTAGCATGTGTTGCTTTTGGACTCACATGACAAATTAGCATTGCTTTTTTTTCCCCCTACACTGGAAGATTGTGGAGAGAAACTACTTAATGGAAATACAAAAGGTGGCATAAGGTATTTAAGGAATATTACGTAAACTATGTTAATCAGTTCTGAGTGTTTACTTACAGAAGTTCCAGTGAAGCCTGTGTAATCTGTATCTACATCACTGCAACAAAAATATATGATGCAATCAAATAGTTAATCAATGCCCAGGATGCAGGAGATCCTAAATGGAAAGATTTGTTCTCTTGGCAACCAACCAGCCACTCCAAAAGATTGCAGCTGCCTTGGCTAGTGGTTTTAAACTGCAACACAAGAAATGCAACGTCCTCCATGGCTCTACACCAGTACACCACCAAGCTTGCAAAGCTTTCATCATTGTTCACACCGACTTCCCAGGGAATGGGCATAGATCAGCCAGAACTGGGAAGGAAGAGGCTTAAGAGTGATCTTTCTCTCTGTGACACTCTGTTTGTAGTGCCCAGCCATACCCGAAAGCACCAATTTGCAGAAGGCAGGTTTAAGGCCTTTTCTGAATCTTCAAAAAAAGATAAAAAAAAATGAGATGACAATTCCGTAATGGAATTCCATTCCAGAGAATTTAAGGAGAACAAATCTCACCAGTGTGTGTTTTGGTAACATGGTAGTTTAGTATTGGTAAGACCTTTCACCAGCTTTCCACTATGTGAGAGCAAAATGCCAAACGTGTATTTGTGTGTTCATTTATTTGTTTATCCATCTATTCTATGTTGCCCAATTTCAAAACAACTCTGGGCAGCTTCATGATTAAGAAAAAACAAAAGAAAAGCAACACTATATAAAAAGGAAAACAGTCACTCCAGGGGAACAAACAATCATTCCATTCAAATGCCCCAGATTCCAAGACCTGGGGAAAGGACCAAGTTTTTAGAGCTTGTTTAAAGGCAGGTAGGTTATTAGCCTGCCCCCAAATTTAGAAGCCGTTCAGCTCCTATATATATCTAATGCCCACTATGGAGAACCCAGACAGCTCATCCATTTTCCTGTAGGCCTAAATGATAAATCATCAGCTGGGCCGTGGGTGAAAGATTTCTGCTTCCCGGCCATAAAGATAGTTGGAGAAGTAACTATTTTTAGAACAAGTGCTGCAGAAGATGGAACGTCCTCCACCCGATCCTTTCAGTAATTCTCTCTTAAAACTAGAAAGAGGGTTTTTTTTCTCCTTAACATTCATTCATTCTACTTTTCTATAGTTATTCTTTCTATTGCACCATGGGGGGATAGAACCCAAATCTTCATCAGTGGGTTACGCTTTCAGATATATTGTCTGCGTTTCTGGATGATTAGTTTTGGGAAGGAATTCAGACAAATTAGAGAAAGTTCAGAGAAGGACAAGGAATATAATCAAATGATCAACAAAAACTCGTGCAGAGGGATTGTAAAAACAGAGCATGGTTAAGCCGTGACAAGAAAAGATATTTGGAAAAAGTATCTTCTCTGCTATTCTAAACTACAGGACATGAAATAAATAAGCTAAGAACCAACAGAAGACACTGAAATGGTGGATACCTTTTATGACCAACCATCAGCAGAAAAAGGAAGAAGCAATAAAGAAATATGCCGCAGACTAACATTTGATAGATGTGAAAGCCTTGGAAAAGATATTCAAATGTCATGAAGTGTCTATATCTACAAAGATCACAATCTTGAATGATCTTCCCTGTGACCTACGTAGGCATTTCTTTCTGCGGAAATGAAAGTTGGACTCTGAGCAGCAGATAAGAAGAGTATTGACACTTTTGAATTTTGGTGCTGGAGAAGACTCCTCAGAAAGTCATGGAAAGCCAAGAAAAGTAATGATGATGTTACCTAGTTTGAATAATGAACCATGTGCAGGAAAAGAACTGAGCTCAGAGAGCACCAAGAGCTCCTCAAAGAAATGATGATCAAACAAATCAATCTAGAGTTCTCACTCAAGGCACAGATGACAAGGCTTAAATTATCCTACACATTATGCAAAGACTTAGATCCCTTGAAAATACTCTAATGCTGAGAAAGATGGATGGAAAGAAAAGAGGATGAACAGCAACGAGGAGGATGGATTCGGTTATAATGGAAGGGGGTGTCCCATAAAAAGACTTCAAAGATCAGGCTAGGGCCATATTGTCACAGAGAAAATCTATCTGTCGTTGCTAAGATTAGACAATTATTTGACAGCACATAATTAAATGAAAAGGAAGGAAAATTCAACAGTAAAGTCAGTCATCCGAAGAGCTGGTCACTGTTCTTTTTTGGATCTCTATTAATTCCTTATTTGCTGGATAGCAATTTTTTTTTTAAAAAAAAATTTCCTTGGTCACAAATAATTCACAATGTAAATGAGCAGAGAGACCTACACATAGTTTATACCATGGAAGTTTACAAGGGGCAATATGTGATACATAACTGACACCATGATACATGCAGTAAGTTTTATAATTTGCTACAGTTGTGTGTGCAACTGACACATGTTGCATAATTTGTCTCATCATACACACTATACTCTCATAATTCTATGAGATGCCTATGGTTTTTACAGATGCATCCAGAACATATATCTAGATTATAAATGAGGTGTGTTCTCCTTCTCTCTGCTTACACTCCTTCTGCCTACACAGGTGTAGGTTTAAATGTGTGATCCATATCTGAACAACCAACCATGTTCTTCTTGGATCAGGATAATTATCTGGCTAATATTTAAGGAAATTGAAATCCAGTGCAGTGGCTCTACACATCACCTATATATAAAGCCAATTAATAGGATGCTACCAATCACAAATTTTATTATTTTGGAAAACCTTTGATATAATCTTATTATGATCAAAATCAAAAAATCAATACTTACTGGTTATGCAGAAGCATACTCCCAATCTGTGCTTGGCTGCTTGGATGTCAGTCCCTATTCTCAGGTGATCTCTCTCAGACAATCCCTGTTATACAGAGATTTGCAACTGAATAGTAACTATGCCCTCCTCATAGAAATTGAACATTATAATACAAAAAAAACCCCACTGACGAAAACTATAATTCTGTGTCATAAAATGCCAACATTCCTATTGCAAGGACTACATCAGATAGTCTGAATCAATGATCCTGAGCCTAGACTTCACTATTGCTATCCCAATGCATAGGTGCCAACAGCTTCACTTGCCCCCAAGTGAGAGGGTCACAGATCCAGAAAATAAAAGTGTGATTTAAACCTTGCTTTTGCTTTATATGCTTTGCATTTTACATTTTTCAATGTTGAAGTTCTCCATCAACAAAATTTCTAGTGTCTGTAATAATACTAGATTATCAGGAACTATGTCCTTGAATCTCTGCTTGTGAAAACCTCTAGTACCAGCTTTGGTCCATAAGAAGCCTCACAATACCAAAATATATTTGAACAAGCAACATAGACTGCAAAAAAAATCCCCTTTCAATTTATGCTTGTTAGTCAAAAAAAGAATAAGATGAAATGATCATACTGCAGGCCACACCAAAAAATGCTACCACAAAATATATCAATTTCCACATTGAATTGTTGTTTGTCTTTTCTTATTATGGTTGTTCACACAGCCAGATGTTTAGACTGGATTTGGCATTTTCATCCATCTGTTCAGTCCTTTCCAAGGACCTGGGATAGGCAGACTTCGTTGCTTGATGATATTAAGGGTTTATTACTACAATTATTTCAGAATCAAGGAATAACAGTACAAAAAACAAAAAATAATCACATCTTTGACAGGTAATTTTGTACATTCAGATGCCAGTCAGGAAGCTAGGAGTTATCCATATAATGTAATTATAATATGACCAAAAGTGGGAAAGCACATATACAGTTAGTACAGGTGAAATATTTAATACTAATAAATATTTATTAAATCTGCTTGCATTCCACATAATACACTAATAAATAAATGAATATATTTGCAATAATATACCTATATTGATCATTACATTTCTATATTTTATTTTATTTGAATTTTTTTCTTGATCCTGCTGCCCAGGTGTATTGCCACATATACAAAAATTACTTTTTCCTTTGTTGTATCTGGTGTGTTGTATTCTAGATGGCAATCAGCTTATAAGCAAAAGTCCCACAAATATTAACATCGTCATTTCAACTATTTTCTCAATTTTGTCATCATACTACATTTAAGAAACTCAGAAATTATAGTTTTGCATAGATGCCAATGGAATAATAGCAATAGCAATAGCACTGTATTTATATACCGCCTATCAGGGCTTGCAACCCTCTCTAAGCGGTTTACAA
>JANHJO010004268.1:32088-42717 GCA_032468235.1 Pseudoxyrhopus heterurus
CTTTGAAACGGAGATGAGCACTGCCCCCTAGAGTCGGGAACAACTAGCACGTATGTGCGAGGGGAACCTTTACCTTTTAAGAACAGAAATTTTGGACTCAGTTATGGTCGTAAGTTGAGGACTACCTGTAGTTCTTTGCATTGCAATGACTTTTTACCAGGTTAACATATGATGACCAGTACACAGATAATTAAGCTAGAAGGCAATCTGGTGAGTCCTGATAGCAAGAATTACCCATTTTATCGAATGTTATCAGGACATTTTGAGTGTTGAGCCACTATCTGCTATTTTAATATTAATCATGAACAGAAAAGACACTTAAAATTCCAAATGGCTTTGGTCTGTAAGCAGCTCCCTCAGTGAATTTCATATTATCTTATTTACATTCCAATGTCCAGACAACATCAGTTTCAACAAGTGGGATTTTGCAGGGATCATTTAAGAAATGACTTTAAGTAAAGGTTGTGTAATATTCCAAAGGATAATATTACAGATTCAAAAGAGCATTTCAGATAAAAGGAACTTTGAAGAGTCAAGGAAAAAGTGGGTAATTGTGATCTTAGTCTGAATACCAAAACAAAACAAAACAAAAGTTGTGAAGCTGTTTACTCCTCAGGGAATCTTTTATTTTACTGTAGTCAGAATGTATCATTTGCAGAATGGCCTGAATCAATAACTTTAAAAAAATGGTTTTTAAGTTTTCTCCCCCAAACAAAACAAAACAAGGCTTCCAGTATCCAATCAAACTTCCTATTTAAAAAAGTCAACAGAACAGGGCAATTGAATCCCAAAAACTCCAAAAGCATGATAAAGAATTTATCATGCTTTATAAAGAATTGTATTCAAATGAGTTTTATAGAAAGGTATATTAGTGTCCATGTGTTATTAAATTAAATAAACCACATAAAAGAGCAAAAATTTATTTTTATTCATTTATTAAATTTATATAGTCGCTCATCTACCAGAATAAATTCTGGATGGCGAGCAAGAATTGAAACACAATGTTAAGTTCTGGGCGAAGAATGGAAACTAGGCCAGATTAACTTCTAACAGCTGTTTATTCCATACTGCCTGTAAGGCAACTGGACTCCCTGGCTGACAGAGCTCCTTTTATAGGAAACTGCTCAGCCAAACAACCAATCAGAGGACCAGACTGAGAACTTCAATTGAAACTATGTATACTATATACAATACATAATACACTATAATTAAAACAAAACAAAACCATCTAAAATGATGCGGAGGCCTGATAAAACTTGCATCCATCAACCAACTAGTATTGAATCCCCCAAAGTTGCAGGTGGTCCTATTGCTTCCCTGACAATAATTGCTGTATTCTTGAGAGGATTTCTTAATGCAACCACCACCTCTGCAAATTTATTTCTTTTATGGTTTTATCAGGAAATAATGCTTTTCCATTAGTTACCAGGATTTGTCATAATGATTAACACTAGAACTTCATTCTAGAAATTCTCAGACTGAAGTGAGTGATTCTTTAAATAAGGATGGTTAGAATTGCATCTTAAATGGACTCCGGGGGATGGTAGAGGACAGGAAGGCCTGGAGGAGCGTTGTCCATGGAGTCGCGATGGGTCAGACACGACTTCGCAACTAACAACAACAAGAATTGCATAGTCCAAAATAATAGTCTTGAATTGTTTGCTAATCACTGTGCATTACACATTACAGTACATTAAATTAAATCTGGATAGCATGATCCAAGAATCTCCAAGGATGTAGTCAAAAAATCACTGTGAATGAAAGCTTATTCCCAGCAACCTGCCGTTTGTTTTCTGTTCTTTCATGAAAACTATTTCTGCAACGGTTAATCTGATTCAGTCTCCTAGTGGTGCCATAATAAAAGGTTTAAACTCTCATCTTGAAATTAAGGGGCTATAGTAGTAGGGTTGTGGCAATGTAACTCAAGAGAACTACAGTGTGATTTAGGTGGTAATTGATCTTGCAATCTTTCAGGCAACTTCCTTAATAGACAATAATTGTCAGAATCACCTTGGACTTGTTGTACTTCACTGTTGTCTGAATTCTACCTTACTCTTAAGATTCACTCTACTTATCTTTTTAGAAGTTTGGGAAAATCCTTTGGCTAGCATTTGTTCAGGGGCAAAATGCAAACAATGCTATGGTCTTACATCTCGCTCCCTTCCCTTAATGTGTCTTGATAGCTTCTTAAAAAAATTGCATACCACTTGAAGATCTGTAGAACTCTATCTCAATATTATTTAATAGTGTTGTGCTGCTTGTCTCATATTTATTTTTGTTTAAGATTTTTTAAAAAAAGAAATATTAAGGAAAAATAAATGGAAACAAAACAATTCACCCAAGTAATGCTTAATTTTCAAATTATAGTCTGACAATTATCATATGATTTTAGCTAGGTCCTCGTTCATTATTTATTTAAAGTGCCAATTTTTACTTTACCATTTGGGAATGACGATTACTGTGAAATAATGTACAACTATTTAATCAAGGCTTTACTTCTATTCAGGAAAGGCCTGGGAAGATAGCAGGAAGGTGCTTTCCTTAGCCTCCATTACAGTGGGGTACTTTAGGTTATACATTTTCAGCCATGTGCAAAATATTAGAATTTGTGAAAAAATAGACCTTGTGAAAGGCTAGGCTTTGTACAATGCGGAGGGAGGAATGCCATCAACCCCTCCCTTTATGTTCCTTTGTAAAGTCTCTCGTGCCTATGCAGACAGAATTGGAAAAAGGCTGGGAGTTACAGCTCGGCTGGAGAAAGAGGGCTCCTCCCACCCTCTAGAGAGAGCCTGATTGAAATACTTAGGGAGGTTTTTTTGGCTAAGGAGCTGAACTTTTTTCTTTAAGTTGTAGTTAAATGAGGAAGTTAAAGAGCTAATGGGAAAAATAGCACCCAACTGAGCTTGCCTGTATTGTTGTATTGTAGCAGGCAGCATTAAGGCTGTGTCAAGGGCAGGAAGAGCCCAGCAGGAATGAGACAATATACCTGGGGGTGGTCCAGAGGCAGCAGCCTTTTGAATAACCCCACCAATGGAAAAAAACAGCGCAACAAATAAAGCCACTGACAAAGTCCTGCTCTGGTGAATTGCGCTGCTAGCAAAGTGTCTGAAGTGTTCCCAAGTTACCAAGATGATGGCTTTTTTCTTATTACTTGTCCCTAGTGTCTGATAATAATAAATGTTAGGTTCTTTGACATCCAAGCTTCTCCTTGCAGTCAAACTGGCAGTTCACACCTCCTGAAAGGAATCTCTTTCTGTCCGCTGGAGTCTTCTGTCTTTATGGCTCTTCTTCTTTATCACTGCTGTCAATAACCTTTCGCAAATTTACAGTTAATGACAGCAGCATTCTCCACTTTCTTTGTGTTACCCCTTTAGGGAGTTGTACAATGTAGGAGATAATCAAATGGAAACAGGGCAGATGGGCTTATTCAGATACTCAAATTTAAAGCTGGCATCAGGTTCCAGCTCCTTAGCTCTCAAATTTACCTCCTGCAAGTAAGTCTTAAAACCAATAAGTAGTGGTTCTCTCTGTATCCTATTCTATACAGTTTTATAATTTAGTTTGTTTTCATTAGAAGAAATGAGAGCCAGTTTGAGAAGGCATAATGTTACAAACTGGGAGACTCTAAATTCTAGTCCCCCGTTAGGCAAGAAGCCAGTTATTTAATGTATTTATATGAGGTAGACCAGACAGGAAACATGAACAGATGAGCTAATTTTACATTATTGTAAGATTTTATTAACAGAATCTTGCAAGTTTGAAGGTACATCTCTTCCTCAGTCTTTAGAGCTCAAGAAACTAAGAACAGTGCCATACCCACATTCCTGCGGTAGATTAAGCTACTAAATAGGCTTTATCAAGCTGTTCCCTTGGCTGTGTCTCTACCCTGTCTCCCAAGGTCATTCCCACGTATGATTACACCTGGTGACCTTGGGCCAATCACTTTCCCTTAGCCCTAGGAAGAAGACAATGACATCTTTTCATGCTAAGAAAACTAGGCAGAAGAAAATTTCCCTCTCGCAGACTGGCTGAAAATATACTCAGTTATATATGGGAACCATCAACACGTGATTTCTTCACTGCACATGGCTAGTTGGTTTGTCAGGACACTGTGGGACTGGTTACTTGTTATTGACCCTCAACTCAGGCAGTAGAGGCTTGTTTGCTTCCATATCTGCTTTGTTTTATTCGATCAGCATATTTTTTCCATCTGTCAGCATTTGTTACTTTAGTGGAAGGCTAAACCCAGCATGCCTTTATTCAGGAGATCAGCAAAACTACCAGCTAAAGTAACCAAGTTCCAGATTCTTTTGTTGACATATGAAGCAAAGCAGAAATAACATCATACTTGTTTGATTGTAACCAGGGACACTATAGCTTTTCCTCTTTTCCAAGTTTTTTCTATTTAAATATACTAAAAGTTCAGTGGTCCTTGAACTCTGTGAAAAAAATTACATTAGTCCTTGCACACTTAGGTTTGTATCTTCTAATATTTTCTACCAAAACTTTCTAGTTTCTTTATTTTTTCCCAATATTTATTTATTTAATATTCCATTTAACATAGCAAAATCATAAAAAACTTTATAGAAATTTACAAAATTACAGAAACATTAAAAACAGTATTTCAATACTTTACGTATTCTAAATCAACTAGTTCAGAAGTCTGTAAAATTATAAACCCATAAAGGTTACTTAAACCATACGCAAATATGTTCAGAATAGCCACAACTGAGAAATATTTCAGTAACAAATCTGACTTTGTATAAAATTACAAAATTAATTCATGAATTTTATTTTGTAATATTGATAATAGGATTTTGTAATATTTTATCAGTGCTCTAGGGCATGGTATTCATTATGAACTACTACAAGTACCAAAGTATTTAATTCATAGAAAAATAGATTTTCCAGTATGCCACATAAGAAAATTAGGATACATCAATATTTAAATAATACTGCAAACAGATTCTTCTTTTGCGTAACGTTTTTTCAGAGCAACATAGTGTCCAATTAAGTATTTTTTTTTCATTTATATCAGGAATCGTTCATCCACTAGTGTCTTGGATGCTAAATTCTTCTCCCCAATTGTATTACGAATGAACCTGAAAATCTAAGAACACAAACCAGATTTAGATGATATGTCACAAATTGAACCAAAATATTCTTTGTGTAGCAATAAATGTCTATAGGCTGTTCTGCTAACTTACATACTATTCAATCTCATATTATTGTCTTAGATTGTGACAAATTGATATTGCAGTGCATGACAAAAAGGGGGACATCCACTATCTATCTAATGTGTATTCATATTACTTTGGAGTTCTAAAATGTACATCAAAAGCAAAGCGTTAGGACCAGTCACTTTATAGGATACTAGCCAATAACCTGGCTTCGCCCGGGGAATTTATGCCTTATGCAGCCTACAATTCCCAGTGTTCTTTGCCCGATTTGCATGCCTTGCCACTATTGGCTGGAGAGCCTCCGATTTGCATGCCTTGCCTCTATTGGCTGGATTGGGCGTTGCTGATCGTCGGTTGCAGAGGCCTGTTGGGGGTATTTGTGGAGTTCAGCAGTCTTTTTGGGGGGCAAAGAAGGCCCAACGTCGTTCCTGACCCCCCCAATGTTTGTCTCTGAAGTGCAAGGTATTTGCCTGGCAAGTTTGGGCCAGATTCATGCAGGCATGGAAGACCCTATTTGGGACATACCCACAAACATACACACACACGCTTTGTTTTATAGATATAGATATCAATTTACAGTGACCAGTCTTAAATATGCTATTTCAGGCTTTCAGAGAGCAGCGAGTTATAATTTCTTTGGAAATTCTAAAGGTATTCTAACAGCCAAACAATGAAACCATGTGACTTTGCTGTTTGAACAGTCAGGTTTTATTAACAAATGGGAGTTTACCAGAGGATTATGCACTGAATTCAGAGTACTTCCTGAAAATGCCACACCAGATTAAGTTTGCTTAATACCAAGCATAGTTATAAAATAATAATAGGTTATATATTGCCAGGTATAATTGTATAATGTTTCTTTGGAGGGATAAAAGAACCCAGGAAAAAGTTTAAATATAAATCTTTAAAACACTATTTTCATGGGATCCCCAAACCAATGTTCAATGTTCTCCTTTGCTCTCTGTTCCAATGTGATTTGTCTTTTCCTTTAACTAAAAGATGGATTATTTTAAATTTTTATACACAGTATATAGCAATTTATAGATATTAATCATTTTAATAATGTACATTTCCCACAGGATAACTACAAGATGTAAATAAATGACAGAATGTAACCTTGAAGCATTCTCCATGTTATATTAATTGTGAGATTTACCTCTTGCTGTAAATATGTAAGAATAGCTGCTAAAACAAAATTCTGAGTAGCCATATCCACAATGGCAAAAAACAGCATATCAAAGATGAGAAGGGTAGTCTCATTGCCATAATAAAGAATATCGCTGAAAGAATGACCTTCATCTGCAAAAATGAAAAATAAATAAAAGGTTAAAAATTGAAAAAATCTGAATAACTTGCCTTTAAAAAAACAAAGTTTATTTTATAAAATCATAACTACTACTAGAATGTTTTTTTCAAACTAGGTTCCATCTCTCATAATCCATAGCCAATTAGCTGTACTGGAGAACTGATAAAAAATACAGAGAACATGCAATGCCAAAGGAAACATGAACTATCTGTATCGATTTGAAAAAAAAAATAGTTATATAGATCTTTTTTGATTAATGCACTACTCAAGTTATATTTGGTTGCAAGCAATGTAATGTGTTTAATGTTTCTGCAGTTCTACCAGAGCATAATAGTTTCAAAGCCCTTCTTAAAAGCAAAATATGATTGAAAATACAACTAGAAGCATTTCATTTCTGAAGTTTTATAGATTTAAGTTATTGTCCAGAACTTGGATGGAAGACCATTAGGAAATATCAGAATTGCAAGATATATTGGAAGGTTGAAGAGACCCTGGAAGAAGACAATGCCAAACCATTTTCAGATTGTTGCCACAAAAATCGCATTTTGCTAGGAGTCAAGCCTGACCTGACTATCCTTCTAGTAAAAAAAAATTAAACTGCATTGAACAATAGGCTATTTGTGACCTATTTGTGATTGCTAAAATTCTAAGACTCTTCAGAATGAATAAGTGATCACACTTCTAATCTTCTGCCAGTATGAACAGAAAGGGAAGCTGCTCTACAAAGCAAACTCAATTCTCATAATTAGTGCTGAAGTTAAGCAAAGTAATAGGTTCACCACTTAATTTCATCTCTGCCTTTTCTTTTGGTAAAGAGAGTATGTTTTTACCAGCATTTTTAAAAAGCATTTATCTACATGCTGTTTGTAGAGATGGAGGATTATTACCCCAATAGGCACATTTCAAGTTAAACATTTCAAGTTAAAAACTTTGGGACATAATTAGGGTGTATTATGGCTAACTTATGACTTAGTTAGAAACTCAGTTTTAGTTGCAGCAATTCAGTTAGGGATGTTTGTCTGATAAATGCATTACAAATCTAAAAACTCAGAAATTGATTAGTTTTGTCTGAACAGGACAAAACTACAGGATGGAACTGTTCATCTCTAATTATTAAGAGTGTTTTGTCTTGACATCAGGTTAAGAGAGAAAAAAGGGTGTAAAATGTGTGCCCATCCAAGGAACAACTATTTAGAATTGTAAATTCTGTAAATTGTAAACAGAAGATGTACCAGAGGCAACACTGCTGAAGATACCTCAGTTTTGAGGAGCGATAACGCAAGGACAATTGTGACAGCAGTTTGGCTTATCCCACAGGTGTCAAACTCGTGACGTCATGTTGCTGTCCCGTGATGTTTCATGATGTTTTTTCCCTTCATGGAGCTGGGGTGGGCTGGCCTGCACATGACGCATCTGGCCCGCGGACCGCCAGTTTGACAACCCTGGCTTATCCTAATATACAAAGATGGCCATTCGCTTACACCCTGATATATTTAACTGCTGACCAATTTAATCTTCATAAATATATGTATATAGAAAGTAGCAAGTATAAGCTATATGTTATGTAGTTAAGTATGGCATTTTTCTGAAACACTAAATGCTGTGCAAGAAAAAAAAAGATTGCATATTGAAATAAGTAGCTAAGTTTCCTTTGCCTTCATAAATTAAATATCTGAGGCAATACCATTGTAAAAGATGCTCTTTTCTATTGGTTCCATAAACTCCATTCCAAGAATTCTTTCTAATAATAATTTGTCCTTTATGATGTAGTCTATTTCCTTATGAACCTATTAAAAAGAGAAAATATAACAACTCAGAAGAAGCAAAAGAAACTCTTCATTATGAAATTCCTTTCAAACAAACATTAACAGCAAAACTAAATTATGTGTTCGGTGTAAGACAATGTTTGCAAACTAAGCAAAACAGAACAAACAGTACAAAATAATTGTGCAGCTGATGATGATGATAATATAGATGAACAACAACAAAAACATAAAAATCAAGCCAAAGTCTATTAAACAAAAAAAAACTAAAAAAAATAATAATGCCCCATTGGCTAGCAGAATATTGTCAGCGCTGATAACTTCATGTTCTGAGTATTATAGCTAAAATATTATTTACAAATTATATTAAAAAGCATGTTAGAAATTGCAGCTGTATTAAATGAACTGAGCAATGAGCCATCTTTGGGACAAAAAATATATTACAGCTAATCAACAGACTGAGATGAAAGTAACACAAGCTAAAAAAGCTACCTCACAATCACATGAAAATATTTCATATGTTAATCATAATACATACGTGATCAATAAATGAGCTTAGAAATTTATTCATAGTGTGGTATGCTTTTGTGCTTTGCTCAAATGTGGTTGCAGAAGAATTCAGAAGCCTAACAGGACCACGTTTCTGAAAGAAAAACGAGAGAATAAAAATTAATCTGAAGCATGTATATTTATGGTTCGATTTTGACCTTTGACTAGTCACTTTCTCTGAGCCCAGGAAGAAGGCAATGATTGTGATATTGTTTATCTGATGTTAATCCTGGTGTTAGTCTCTAATTATCTGGATGTTGACTACTGGTCAGGAGATGTTCTGGTCTTTTCGTTTCCTTTCTAACCTTTTACTGTCTCTTTTGAATGGTATGTAAATGTTGTTTACCTTTTATGTGAATGTGATGGCTGATTTATCTAAGTGCCAAGGTTTCAGGAATTTCCTAGAATTTTTGGATTTAGTTTGGTCTAGGATACTCACAGTTTCCCACTTAAAACTATGATTAAATTGTCCATGTGTTATGAAATTAAGGAGTTTTCACTGTGTCTCCTGATTGTTAGTTGTGCTCTATGCTCTACTAATGCTCTGCTACTCTTCTGCCGATCTGTTCTGTATAGTGGCTGTTATAGTCTTCATACTGTATGTCAGGTCCTACTAGTTCCTGCTATCAAAGGCTGAAGGGGTAGTGGTGGACAAATGGAAAATATGATTGTGTGTATGTGATGGGAAATAGGGAAGGGGGAATGGCAGGTGAATGAAGACCAGAGAAGCCCGGAACCAGTTTGTTTCAGAAGCACCAAGGCCATGCACCCTGAGAAAAGAATGTGAATTGCCCACAACACTTCAGTGTTTTGATAACATTTTGACAAGTCCCAATTGGTGAGGATCTCTTAGCTAGAAAAATCCAGATGGTGGCAAAGAGAAAATTCGTTATTCCGATCTAATGTTCATCCAGATTTTTTTGCAGCTTATATCAGATCTTCTTGCATTAGTGCTATTACACCTTGACAAGTTTAAAATATGTGTACTTCAACTTCAGATTTTGCTGTCTATAGAATTCTGGGTGTTGAAGGCCATACATCTTAAAAATTGCCAAGGTAGAGAAGCACCAACCTACATAATAAAATGTTAAGTTTCAATCTTTGTACATGTTATTTCATCAATTCTACTTTGTGTCATTTCCTCAGGAAAATCTGTGTAGCCAAAGAGGTTTGTTACCAAATACAGATGGCCAGACGTTTCAGATTTCCATTTCAAGCAAAATGAGGCAGCAATATGACAAGATTCATGAATCATTGACAAGGGTATATATCTTTTGGTTGTCAGATTGTTTGCTATCAAATATTTGAAATATGATTTTTGCAGGATATGGGATCCAATACTTGCAAAAATATGGTATTTAATATGATTACTTTTCTCACTTTTGT
This sequence comes from Pseudoxyrhopus heterurus, assembly GCA_032468235.1. Classification (NCBI taxonomy): domain Eukaryota; kingdom Metazoa; phylum Chordata; class Lepidosauria; order Squamata; genus Pseudoxyrhopus; species Pseudoxyrhopus heterurus. The sequence goes on from JANHJO010004268.1 coordinate 42,273, forward strand.
GTATCTTTGTATAGCCAAGGATTCATTATTTATTTTCCTATTTGTTTGCTATATAGGTGGATCATTACTCTACATAAGGTGTGTCAAACTCAAGTCCCCAGGGCCAGATGCGGCCCATAGGGTGCTTAGATCCTGCCCGCGGGGCTGCCCTAGAAACAAAGAAGGACCGGCCCGCAGTGCCTCTGCCAGCGAAAACAGCTCAGGAGGGCTGCGGGCATCCCTCCCGAGCTCCATTTTTTTTGGCAGAGGGTTCCAGGAGGCTGTCACAAAAACGGAGCTCGGGATCCCATTTTCGCTGGCAGAGTGCTCAGGCCACCACAGGCACCCCCAACATGAGTGATGTCGAGCTGGTCACACTGGCCCCCCAAGGACAAACACAACCCTGATGCGGCCCTCAATGAAATCGAGTTTGACACCCCTGCTCTACATTCATATTCCTACAGTT
>JANHJO010004268.1:46320-59247 GCA_032468235.1 Pseudoxyrhopus heterurus
GGAAGGGGAAATCGGCCATGGAAAAAAAATTGTGAATTTTTTGGTCAGAACCCGATTTGGTCGTGGTCAGAAGCATTCATGACCAGAGATTCTACTGTATCTTGAACAGATTTAAGACCAGGAACACATAAGACAATATAAGGGCTTTGAATGAAAATAGTATAAACTTAAAAGCATGTCGTTCTCCCAGACACTAGATTACCTGATTTGACTTCCCTTGCCTGATTTATTCAATATTTGACTCTGGCCAAATTATTACACTAAAAAGGTCCCAGAATGCCCTTCCAGTCTTTCAAATATCCTCTGAGCCTCGGAATAGCTGTTGATTTTAGTAAGAGAATGGAAGTAAGAGAATGGAATTTACATGGCTGACAAATAAGCACATCTATTCTTTTGTTATATTGTCAAGATTTATTATTTATGTCCACAGAGAAAAAGCCATTAACCTGTCTGTCTTAGGAAATGAGGTAGTAATAAATCAATCATATTTCAATCCAAACAGCATCTGCTCCTATTTGATGGGAAATTGTTCTTGGCTGTACCCTGACTTAATTTATTATATTTTATTGTATTGTATTGTGGCTATTCAGTATATGGCTATAAAAGTATAAAAGAAGTTGATACAGCTTTGGTTTGCTGAGTATTACTGCATAATAAAGGGAATTGTCAGGAAGCTATCATCCATGTTGGATAGAATTAGCAATAGAAAACAAAAGTTCAAACTTAGCAAAAACATTAAAGAAGCTTTTCCATTATTAAGACTCAGCAAAGATGCACCAAAAATATGTATGTTGGCTCCTGAAAGCATGCCCTGCTCCTGATGGATTCTTCCAATGGTTCCTGAATTATGATTAAGATTTGTAAAACTGTAAATGTGACTTGGATGGGTATATACAAATAGACATCACTAATAAATTTTTGATGTTCAATGTAAAAGAAAAAGCTAAATCTTAAATGACTGAATTAGCAAATCCAAGGCTCACTTGTTGGGCTGCTCTTGATCATTCAACATTGCCCTTTGTTTAGAATAATAATTGACAACATGCAGTTAATTATTGGCAATCAAACTAAAAAAAAACTTCATCAACAATCTACACCAACAAGTAGGAAATAAAATGAAAAAAGATTCTCTTCTTTTGTATGATACCTTAGGAGCCCTGGTGGCGGAGTGGTTAAATGGAGTATGGCAGACAAACTCTGCCCACAGCCTGGAATTTGATCCTGATAGGGCTCAAGGTTGGGACTCAGCTTTCCATCCTTCCAAGGCTGGTAAAATGAGAACCCAGATGGTTGGAGGCAATATGCTGACATTGTAAACCAGCCAGAGAATGCTGTAAAGCACTATGAAGCAGTATAGGTGCTATTGCTATTTCTCAAATTATAAAGTGAGGTGGTGGTTTCGATTTCTTTAAATTTTCGAAAATGGTATAAAAATGGCCCTCAAACATCAAGCAAGGAAGAACATAAACATAGGGATTCCTACTCTGGTAAGAAATTCTTCTGTACTTCTCTTTATCCCAAAAGAGCTAAGCCATCTTCTAATGCACCAAGCGGACAAAAGCAGCCAATTTGCACAAGAAGGAAACTTTCTCCATCTTTTTCTCTTCTTCCTGAACCAGAAATCCTTTTTCTTCTTACAAATAAAGTTATATTTATCCTATTTTCCTGAGTTGTTATATCTGCAAATCTCTTTGATTTCTTTGCTGTACAAGACACCTGTTTTCATGTTTGCTGTATGCCCTTCCAGACTATGTACCATTAATATGAACTTCTCAAAATCGTGTTCTCTGCTTTCTTTGATTTTCATATATACTTAATGTTACTACTTTGATTATTATGTATACAGTAATTTTATTGTTGGATGTCCAGATTACATAAATCAATTTAAGGATGTTCAAAACTGGTATTTTGGGAGGCCCAGTTTGTGATTACTATTGCATTATAAATGTGATTTTTTTTCATTACTCAATTTTCATGACCCAATTATGTCTTGGAACATTGGAAAAAAAATTAAATGTCACCTCTAAAAAGAAGAGAACAGCAAGCACTTGGAAGAGAGGATTTATTTTCCTAATGGTTTGAATTTCATTCCACTCATTTGCTATGAAGTATGTTCTCCATATGCTGACTGGTGTAGAAACACTTCTTATGCCATTTTCTTCTATGAAGAAGAAATGTATGTTAAAGATTTTATTTTGGCCTCAATGACAAAACACCATTAGTTAGATTACATTAGATAATGTAATAAGATTATACTGTATAAAATTAATATAAAGCATATCATAGATGTTTAATGAAATTAAATAACCTCATGCATTTTTGTTCTTCCCCTGGGTGTATTTTATATAATCCAGAGGTGGGCTGCTACCGGTTTGCCCGAACTGGGGCGAACTGGTAGTTAATTTTATGGCCGGTTTGGTGAACCGTCAAATCCCACCCCTGGCTGGCCCCGCCCACCCCATCCCTCCCAGGAGTCGCCACACGGCCCATTTTGGATCCCTGGTAAGTGCAGGGCCTGCACGGAGGCTCAGGGAGGGTGAAAAACAGGCTTCCCGTAGGCTCCAGAACACCAGAAGTGGGCCCATTTCTGGCCTCCAGAGCTCAGGGAGGCCATTTTCGCCCTCCTGGAGGCTCGAGGAAAGCTTCCGTAGCCCGGGGAGGGCAAAAATGGGTCCCCCGCCATGGTGCAGGAGGCCGACTAGGCCATGCCCACCATGCCCACGCCCACCCAGCAATAGGGCAGAGAATCGGTTGCTAAATTTTTTGAAGCCCACCCCTAATATAATCCAGTATATAAATGTTAAAAATTTGGGTGTACGCTCATTACTTATCCAAATACTGTATAATGGATTTTACGTGTTAACCATATGAACAGTATCAAAACATGAAAAGAATTTGTACAGTTACTTCTTACATGAGAACGAAGATATATAGTTATATGTCTGTAGAAAGTAAAGCTCTTCTATATATATCATGCTTAGAATGAGATTTGCACCATTTCTGAAATCAGCAAGTTAATCAACCAAAGGAAAACATTGTATACCTTCTACTGCCTTAAGAACTTTTCCTTTTGGACGCTCCCAGTCGATGAAAAATATATCTACTGTAAGTTGAGAAACAAGCAGATGCAAAAAATGCAGCGCCTAAAAATCATTAGATGAAATAAAAAAAACCTCTTAAAATTATTGTCTTGGAAAAGAAGACAATTCTAGAAAAGCAACCGTAACTTAGAATTACATGGAAGAAAAGCATTTACACTGCCACCTATCAATAAGAAAAGTCAAGTCTAATACCTCTTCTTCCTATTGCCATCAACAGGAATTGCATGTTCTACATGATGGATGACTTGGAAATTCCCTATGCAATACCAATCAGATCGCAGAATTACAAAATGCGTGAATTAGAAAGGAGTTTGTAGGTCATCTTTTCCAAGCCTTCCAATAAATCATCCCTGATTGGCTAGTGATGCAGCTCCATTTGAAAGCTTCCAATAAGCAGAAGTCCAGTACCATTTTGGACAGACTGTTTCATTTAGCAGCTTTTTCCAGTAGGAAATTCCCAGTAATAACACAATTCCTGGTGTATTTATTCAGGTGTAAGTTTCACTGAATTTAAATTTTTTTAATTCTAAAGAACACAATTTTTAAATTCTTGTAAAAAGCTATCTGTTTTTCCCCCTACCTCAAATCCAGTGCTGAATTATATATAGAATCTTTATGCTTCACTGATATACACATATGTACTATACTTTAAAATACTTATAGACTGATAAAAAAAAACCCCAAGAGTTTTCAAATAGAAAAAGCATATGCTTCTGTTTTTAAGGATATAGGCAGAAAGGCATGTTCTTTTTCAGTTACAACAGTGATAGAATTCAGGCTTATTCTAAGATTTTCTACACGCAGGTATCACGCCTGACTTAGGACAGGCCCAAAAGTAATTTCATACCCCACTGAAAATTGGGAAGTAAGCATGAATGAGTTTTCAACTAGACTTCAAAAACATATTTAGCAAGAATTGTTGCATCAACTATCAGGTTCTTACTTTGAATTTTAACCTAGTGAACACTAATAAGAAAGTAGTATTCTAAAAAAGAAGCTACTATTAAAGCTTTTTTCCTCCTTCAGACAATAATGAATGCGAATTGTTTCCAAAGTGACATTGATAAATTGTAGCATTTTATATTTTTGGAAATCAAAAGGGCATATATTTACCTTCAGAACAAAAGCACATCCAACATACGAAATGAACTTATCTTCTTGACTTGGCTGAGGTAGTAAAACAGAGACAAACTGCTGTGCCTGAAGAGTAACAAACTCTGTTATACCAAACAGGATATAACAAAATTATGCTTGTTTAATCATACTAGCTTGCATATTTCTTACAGAATTGCAGCAGTTTTGCAAAAGTTAATGAACTTGAAAGCAAAATAGGATAGGTGCCAACTAGATCTATTTTTTTTTTTCAAGTGCACTTAGAGGGGAGAAACTAATGAAAAAGCATCAGAGGAAACAAAAAGATCATTTAACATGGAGAACTTGCCTGAATGGTCTGATCAGAAAAGGCAAAAGAGAAAGTAAAACATAAAAATATTCAGATATCTTATAATTATACAGAACCATTTATTCGTTTACAAAACAGGGAAAAAAACTTACTTTAAAAAATATAAGCCAATAAATCCCTGTTCCCACTGTGATGATGAAGAAAACATTTGCAAGGTCTCCAGCATAGAAGAGCAGAAACTTCATAACTGTCTAAAATACAAAATTATGTTTTTGTAATATGCAGTGGAGCGACTTTTTTTCCCCCCAACGGAAATGATAAAAAAAAAGACTTCTAAATAGCTGCACTACATATCAGAGACTCTTGACATGCAGAGACTTCACATGCAGGAAAAGTTCAGATTTTGCTGAAATTAATTTCTTTGATTAGAGAAAAGACATTATCTCCTTTTATTGCTGACTGGAAGCCTCTTATAAACTATTTGTATAATAATAAAAACTATTTTTCTGTCACTGATTGCATTCCCTATCATCAACTAAAGCGAACTGAAGAACCTTCTTGGATGAGAAGTGAAATGTCTGCAAAGAAAAAACCAGAAAGTCCAGTTGCCTCTTGAAAAAGCACCTTTGCAACAACCATGACCTGGATGACAGAGAATCTCCATAGAAAATAATGGAAAAAATGAACTTGTGATTTATGGTTTTGATGATTAGATAGGATAGATCATAGAAAGGAAAATATTATATTTAACTTTAGATAGGTCAAATATATTTGTACTTAATTGCTATGCTGTGAAAAGTATCAGAAGCCACTTCTTTATATTTTTTTCCTTTCTTTTCTATTTGCCTTTAATTCCCTCCCCCTTTTCTTGCACATTTTGCTTTCTCCTTTTAGTGTCTATTAGTTTGTGTTAGCTTTTAGGTTCTTATTTAAAAGTTTTAATAAAAATTATACTTGAACAAATATGTAGGGGATTCACAGCCAATTTTTGAAAGAATCTATAGGAGAGAGAACAATTCAGCACCCAAATGTGGAAGTGTATTTAGGAAATAGTTTTTCATATTTCTTACTATTCTAATAAGCCAACATAAGGCATGGATATAATACTGTGCTGGTCTTAACTGTATTACATATAACCATGTCATTAACAATGGGTTGAAGGAATGCAGGAGTAAGGCTACACTACAGCAAAGAATAAATATATTCTTTGCTAAAATGAGATTTAGAATCCCAGATTATTTGAAATTTCCCTTGTTACGCAGGACATAGAAAGCTCCTCCTATTCAGAGATGAGTAATTAAAAGAACCCTTCTGCTGTTTTTCATGAAATTTATTATTGCACATAGATGGTAGGATTGCAGTTTTATATGCAAACTATATTGACACTGGAGTTTCCAGTTTGATGCTTTTAATGCAGTGCTTACATTCCTTAAAGTTGTTGTCCTGACATAAATGTGCATCATAAAATATAATTAAACTGAATAGGATTTATTTTTATTAAATATGATCATCCAAGACATCCAACTATTCATACCTGTAAATCAATCATGGGGCTTCCTATACGCCTTTTCCAGCCAGCAGTCTTGAGAAGGGACCATAGAACTGCCAGGCCGCCCAGAACACCTAGTGCTATCTGCAGGAACAAGCAAGCAAATCATATGTCTTTGCCTATGGAAATGAGCAGACAAGTTTCAAAAAGATTAAAATTTGGCGGGAAGAGAATGCTTACATCAGTGTGAATGAGAGCTTCTGACTGGTTCATTTCATAATCGACAGAGAAGGAAACCTAAACAGTGAAATGGTTAGAATGTTAAAAGAATAATTTCACAAATTAAATCACCTGTACTTGATCACTACCATCCACGTAACATTAGGGTATGGATCATAAAATATAATTACTTTAAATAAAATGTACATCATTGATTTCTCATCTATTTGCTAAGCCAGTCTTCAGATTTTGGCACAAGAGCGTTGTGACACCACAGACAAAGAGGACAGTGTCAGAAAAATAGTGGCTACAAAATGGAAATTTGAACCAATCAATAGTAAGAAATATTCAAAACAGCTTGGCTTTATATGCAAAACTGATACTGAGAAATTGTTTTAAAAAATAATACATAATAGAATGAAGGAAGTGTTAACTCTGTGACTCTTGTCTACAGAAAAAAAAGGGTCTTGGTTATGCCTGGCTAAGCTACTGTTAAATATAGCTGAGAGTCAGGAAGAAATGTAAATATGTAAAATGCTCTTTTTGGTTAATTGTTAAACCTTTATAATGATCAATATCCAGGGATTTCCAGTTTATTAAGTTAGTGGGATTATTGATTATTCAGTAGGATCTACCTTGGTTATGCCTGGCTAAGCTACTGTTAAATGTAGCTAAGAGGCAGGGAAGAGCATTACTTACCATTATATTCTCAGCATTAGGATTCTGGATGAGAACATCACTGTAGGCAATTGTTATCAGAGGTGGATAGATGGCTCCCCTTTGAGTGTTCCGCACTAGACGAATGCTGCAAAAAGGAATGCAATGGAGTGTTAGCTAGAAAACCACAATTGGCACCATTGGAAGTAAGATAACAACTGTGCAATGTGTAATCTCTTTACACCCAGTTCCGTTTTGTTTAAACTTACTTTCTTTTTCACTATATGTAATGTGCCTAATATTTCTTTTTTTAAACAATCTCATTATTCTTTTTAACTCCCAGAACTTTTGTTACGGAACTACCGGTATGCTTAAATATGGTTATTCACCATAATAAAAGATATTATTACTGTTAATGGAAGATAGGCAAAGGCAGAGACTGGGAAGAAAAGGTGACATGGGGTGTCCTACTTATTTGGTAAAACCTCTCTAGATTTTGTCCTGGATGAAATTCAGAAGAACTAAAAAACTTCTGTTTCTGGGTTAGCAAAACTGCAATCTACTTGGCTAAACCTCTGGCCATGGTGTGTTTGTTTGGGGTTAAAACAAACATATTTTCTGTTTGTATACATCCTACAAAACACAGATTATAAAATTAAGACAATACACTGGTCCCATGTCTCATCAACAGCACTTACTTTTATCAATGACTGATGGCTATAGTGTAGCAAGTCAAATATGAAATTAGCTTTTGCTTTGCAGTCCAAGTATGAATCATAGCATTTTTAAAGCTACTTCCCATTTCACTGTTTATGGTAGCAAGTTCCCTCTTCGAGAGTAAAATTTACCGCAATAACTTCCTGAAATTTTCATTTAGACTCACATTGTACATATAGGCAAAATATTTGAACTGAGGATGTTATCGTCAGCATGGGATGGACCATTTTTAACCTATGATCACACTTTATGTGGAAAGAGCAGGACAAATTCCAGTGAATTCAACAAAGCTCCCATTTGAGCAGATATGTGGGAGTTTTGATGGTTGGAGGGCATTGGGCCATCTTATTTTTGGCAGTTTTTTTTCTCACAGCAAACTAGTAAGTTGTATCAAAGAAAATTCAATTTTGAATTTGGGAATTTACAATTGGGCAGCAACCTTTTCAAACTTTATATAACCTTACCTTATTGTTATTTTACTAGCAATTCGGATTACTTTTGGCTGGCTTTCTAAGTCATTTTCTCGTCCACTTAAGGTATCCACCAATAATATACGCCGGGTCAAAAACCAGTTATTCACATTACTGCCTTTGAAAAACATGCAAAATTACAATTTTAGACAAAAAACTTTTGGATAATTACTGAAAGAGAAGGAAAAATAAGGAAACTTGCATAATTTATCACTAATATATAACAATGATATAAATCATATTGAATAACTTTCAGTTGTTCTATATTATTAAATATATTTTAATATATTTACTTTTAAAACTAACAACTGAAGTTACTTCAGGAGCACATGTATACTGCTTTTCCTTCTCCCCTAGCATAGCTGCCCTAAGACTGAATTTCTGATTCTGTTTTTAATTAACTATAGTTAACTTTATGTCCAAACCGAGATAAACTGTGGCTGGCCTTATAGTTTACTGAAAACAACTCAATTTCAAACAATCATTTACAAACTGGGCTTATTTCAATAATATTGTTAAATTAATCAGGGCATAAGTATAAAGCTTCAGTTAACTGAAAACCGAATGACCACTTCTATCCTCCTATTGATAGAGCTGCCTGAAAAGAGAAGAAATAGGGAGATTTAAGCCTGATTCTTGTTCACTTAATACCAAATTAGAGCTTTGTGTTTTATTCAAACGAGGCCATTGTATATGAATGAGGTTTAGAGTGCCAGTAGAGTTACTGATAAATAGTAGCAATAACTTTGGAGAACAAGAACGTGAAATCATACATTTACTACACCCTACTTTTTATCAGTCGAATCATTGAGATATGTCAACAGAATATTCTTACCTTGGTTTACAAATATTTCATTATACTTAAGATTCACATTTAACACTGGCACAGCCCAAAGGTATTCCTGTCCATCTTCATCATGATATTTGAGGAATATATCATAAAACACGGGTTCAGCATAATACTTTAAAATCTTGGAAACTGAAATTGTACACTGTATGAAAAGAGCAAATGAACATGTAATGTGTTTTCACTAACATCCAAGAAAACTCAGAAATGGAAAACATTTTAAGGAAAAAGCCTTCCCCTTAAAACATGTACCTTATTATTTTGTAGCAAACAGAATGACAGGACAAAGAGATTATACAAACGGCTTCAAAAGTCTATACACAGCTACAAAGTGCTCAGACAGATTTTCCTAGGCACATTGAGCACATGAGGGTAACAGCTTCCCTTTCGCTATTTCTAGTACTTGGCAATTTAGAAGCATCCTGTATCCGAAAGATATTGAGAACTTTATTCTCAATCAATTGGGCTTATTTTGATAAGATGGACTCAATTACCAAGAATCATCTGGCATTCCACAGCCTGACCTGTGGGAAGAAGTCCCTTTTTCTGCCTATTTTGAATCTTCCTCCAATAACCTTATATACAAACCAGTGTTATGAGAAAGAAAGAAAAGGCAGTCTTTTTACTTAGAGTTTAGGGCCTTAATCATGTCCCTCATGTTTTTCCACTAAATGAAGAACGGCCAAGCTCTGTAACTTTTCCATATGGGAGAATTCAGAGTGTACAGTCAATTTGCTAATAAGGCACTTTTCTGTCATAAACAGTATATGGATGACAACAGCCTCACCACTCTTCACAGTCACAATATTACATTTTATCAAAGTATGTTTTTGTACCGCCAGAGAAGAATATTTGTAGTTCAGGGTTGAAGTGAGGGGTCCTTGGTGCTCTCTGAACTTGGTTGTTTTCTTGCAGACATTTCATTATCATGCACTGATGATGTTACTTAGTCTGAGTAATGAAACATCTGCAAGAAAACAACCAAGCTCAGAGAGCACTAAGGATTCCTTATTTTTTGTAATCAAGGAACCCTTGATAATTTGCAAAACTTCAACAAGGGGTTCCCACAAGTCCCCTTCAATCCACTCCTGGGAAGATTTATCCATTGGGAAAGGTAGTCTTTGTTTCTGCACTGTTTCTGATGCTACAGTAATGTTAGTGAGATACTGCAAATATAGCTGTCCATAGCAATTCAGATATGATTTATATAATAGCATTATGATACATTTTTATGTTTAATACCCCATCTAATGAGCTGTATAACAGAATCATTAACATTTTCACTGAGTTAAATATCTTAAATATTTAAAAATGTGGTAGTTATTAAAAAAAAATCTCAATAGATTTATAATAGTGATATTCCTGTGTCAGTATTTTCAGTATTTTATAGTTATTTCAGTATTTTATAGTTAAGTAAAATTATGAGGAAAAATAAAACAAAGAAAAGGAGAAAGGCATAGAATAATACAATTGCATATATAGCAGGGTAATGTTAAATTGTCTATGTTAATTTTTTTTTTTAAAAAAGAATGTTATTATTTGTGTTAGGTAAGTTTTACACTGAGATGAGGATTAAAGTAAAAATTCAAAATAATTTCATATGATTAAGATAAATATTAAAAAATAATTTAAAAAATAGAAAAAATAATCTAAAAGGAAAAGCATTCAAGCAGCCACCATCTTTTATTCTCCCCACTTTTTTCTCTCTAAGTACTACTTAAGTATTTTTATCCTATGCCTTATACTTCCACCATCATTACTCATTTCTGCTTAAAAATTTTTAATAAAAAAAATTAATAGGACAACCCTCAAATTTAACACTGAATGAATTGTTGATGATGTTTTTGTGTGCACTTTCAAGTAGTACTGATTTTTCATGCCTTGCTGATTCTAAAAAGCCCTTTTATTCTAAAATATTTGGAGTTCATGCATGGCTTAAAAACCAATAACAACATCAAATTCTGAACTGCAAAATATGCAGTATATTACCACTTCTCAGTTAAAATTATGTGATCTCCAAATGTACAGTACCAGACTATTTTCAATTGTGTTCATAGTATGACAAAACAGAATGATCTTATTTCCATCAGTCCATATGAGAGCATGGAACTTTACCCAAGAACAGCAGAACAATTGGACATTATTTTCTTCTCTAGTCTTAATTAATGTGTACTTTATGAACCTTAAAAAAAAAAACCAACTATACTTACCTTTTGTTGGTAGGTTGTTCCAAACTTATAAGCCGCATTCAGCCTAATTAATGTGTCTGGACAAAGCTGTTTTTTTAAAGAAAATATTTAGCATTTTTCATTATAATATTCTCAGATTTTTAAATAAATGTTACATTCATTCCTTTTTTTTTTTTTTACAAAAAAAAGGGTAGAGGAGGTATGCTTACATGAAGACAAAATGCAGTCCTTGTCACTTTGGATTTTTAACTGATATAAAGCATATAGGTAATCTTTGACTTATGACCATAATTGAGCCTGTGACAAGTCGTTACAGCCATCAAGGGAATCATCATGGGACTGCCCCCGATTTTATGACCTTTTTTCCCAACAGCTATTAAACAGACACAGGGTTGCAAAGTGAACTGATTGTTTGCTATGGGGTATTTTTTTTGCTGGAAACTAGAAGTAAACAAGCAAACCTTAAATATATGCCAGTTGCCAAGCACCCAAATGCAATTACATGATTAAATGTGTGTGGCTGCCAGAACTGTATATTTGGGTCATAAGTACCTTTTATGGGGTTCATTGTAAATTTGAATGGCCGCTAAGCTTGTAAATTGAGCACTAATTGCACCAGGGATATCAAAACTATCTTTAATGTAGGATTACATTAACAGTTTGAAGGAATTTCTCTCCTCCTCTCCTTTTACTCTCTGGAAAACTAGAGAGTAAACTAGCAAACTGAATTTCTTCCTACGTCCTGCACCTTCTAAGTTCTGGGATACCTTTTACATGATGGTTGTCCATTCTGCAATTCTTCCTCTTTTTCTTCCAAGATCATTTCCACATACCATTACAGGTAATCCTCAACTTAAAACCATTTGTTTAATGACTGTTTAATGTTATGACAGTGTTGAAAAAAGTGGTTCATGTCATGACCAGTTCTCACAGCTCTTACCACAGCATTCCTGTAGTCATGTGATCAAAATTCGAGGGTTGGCAATGGGTATGTATTTAGGACCCTGGGGTCACATGGCCATTTCCAGCCTTCTCAGGGGGCTTCTAACAAGCAGAACCAATGGGGAAAGCCAAATTCACTTAACAATCATGCGTTTGGTTTGATGAGCACAGCAAAAGATCATAAAATCAGATGCAACTTACTTAATGACAACTGAGTGACAGAAGTTCTGGTCCCATTTGTAGTCATAGGTTGAGAACTACGTACTGTATACATGGTTACTTTCAAAGACATTATATAAGAAATGCTTTATTGTTAGTATGGGAGAAAATTAGAGAACAGAATTATTTGAAGATACCAGTTTGGCTTTTGACAATGGAAGCATTTATTCATCCAAACATTATTAATATGGGAAATATTGTTAGATATAAAGATATTTTGAATGAAAAGGGTGAGCTCAAAATTAAACAAGAATTGGATGAGCAAAGGATCGATATGGCTTGGTATTCACAACTGCAAATACAGTCTAGATATGAAAAAGATGCTAAACTATGATTTTTATAAAGAATTAACAGAATTGGATAATATACTAACAGGAACAGATGAAAGATTGATAAAATTGTATAGCTATTTATTGGGTATTAAACTGGAAGAAGAACAAGTGAAGGAGACAATGATAGCATGGGCAAAAAATTTTGGTTATACAATAGAATTAGATAAATGGCAGAAACTTTGGATAGAAACGATAAACTAACAATGTCAATTGCATATAAAGAAAACCTGTATAAGATGTTTAATAGATGGCACTTTGCACCGGCAAGGTTGGCAAGGATGTTTAAAGATAAATCAGCTAAATGTTGGAAATGCCACCAGATACCTGGATCATATTATCATAT
>JANHJO010004271.1:43406-59531 GCA_032468235.1 Pseudoxyrhopus heterurus
GTCGACCTTGAGCCTGGTGGGATTTGAACTTGCTAAATTGCAGGCAGCTGGTGCTAATTACAAGCTCTCTAACCGCTTTGCCACCAACACTCTTTAACAAAAGTGTTTCTTTATTCTAGACATGGCATGCAAGCCTGGACACCTCTACAGTTAGAACATCACACACAAGAAGGAACAGAGTGAGGTGGATACTGCTATTTATACTGGAGGCTTAAGCTCCTCTCCCTTTACCTCTCACACTATATAGACATACTCTATGGTACTTCTCTGTCAGGATATTATGTGAACTGATACTGTGGTCAGCATATAAACAGATAGGAGATCTGACAGTTTATTATCAATGTGATCGGGGATTTTTGATCATGCCATTTGCTTGCTCCGGGGGTTGAAATGTTCTGCCTTGTTTGTTTCTCCTATATTGTTTGGCTGGGATAAAATTTTGCCGCTAAATAGGTGGCATCGCATTGTGAGAGTAATATCTCCAGGAATGCTTTAAAACAAATTCTTCTTAAGACTAAACTAGCCTGCCAACGCTCCTCTACACTGCATCCTTCTTATTTTTTCTCATTGTTGTGGTGCTGAGTCATTTCCTGGTTCCTGCTCCCTCAGTCTGTACCTTTTCTCTATGTCACTGAGTTGTTTCTCCTGTCTGCCCTTCACAGCACTGAAGCTCCACAGCAACTGATTTTGAATGGAAACCAGGCTGTCCCTGCGGTTCTTGTACAAGTCCAAAAACCTTTTCCCTACTTCTTCAGTGCTCTATTCCCTGTCCAAATAATTGTGTTGAATGCATAGGGGCAGGCAAGTCAGAGCAATTCGCAAAATGCACTCGCATTTTAAAGTTGCATCTCTAACTCTGCCACTTTACATGCAACATCATGACAGACCTTGCACTGAGATTTCACAACGCATGTTTTGGCATCAACTTTGTCAGAAATAGACACAAGAGTCACTTGGACTGTGGTTGGATATACATGGAATAAACAAACATTATAGTTGCGGTAGTTCAGCTACAACATTTGAAATCTGTAAAAATTACTAACAACGCAAACCTGGCTCTCATACTTGCTTGCATTGTAGAAAAACTGACGTGCATCTCTCTGTTCTCTCTGAGGCGAAAAATTAATAACACAGACATTCCAAGTTTAACAAGCCATGGGGATATTTATGCATTTATTAGATGGCTGAATATTACAGGCCAAGTGTTTAGCACGCTACTTTAGGAATACAGTTGAAGGAGGACTCTGGTCTTATTCCTTAACTAAAAGAAGTAGGGTGCTACTGGATTTTTTAAAAATGTATTTACAGGGGAAGGGGATCCCAGTCATGCAGAGTTAAAATAAATTTCATGAGGGCTAAGCAATAATCCTTTTTTTAAAAAAAAAAAAATCTGCTGCATCATTGATTGAGCTGCTGTGGCTCAAGTGGTAAGATCACTGTACTGCAGTACTGCAGATCAGCAATTTGGCTGATAGAATCCCACCAGCTCCAAGGCTGACTCAGCCTTCCATCCTTACAAGGTAGGTGAAATGAGAACCCAGATTGTTGGGGGAAATATGCTGACATTGTAAACCGCTTAGAGAGGGTTGCAAGCCCTGATAGGCGGTATATAAATACAGTGCTATTGCTATTGCTATAGGTGGCAAATTGGTAAATTGTCTCAAGGATTGGCATCTTAGTGTGTTAAATAGTTTATGAATCCGATGAATTGGAGTTTAGTCCATCAATTATATATCCACTTCAACAGCAGTCTCTCTTACTCTTTTTGTTCCTTTGGTGTTTTGCTAATTATGATGGAACTGCTTTTTGAACTGATAGCTACCCACTCATAGCAGAAGTATGATCATACAGTGTTATGTATTACAGTACATCCTTACAGTACATCCTCAAGGTGACTCATGATAGCAATAATTGTAATCCTAAAGACATGTGGGAAGTTGGAATAGCAGGCAATAGTTAGATCTTGCATTCCTTCTCCCTCTTGAAGTTTCCAGAACCTTACTAAATAATACCATGGCATTTGTATTGAGGGGCATTGATGGGCCTTCTTTGCCAAAGTAACAGTCAAGGAGGGAGGAATTTCTCTCTAAATCCGGTGAATTTCACCCTCGAAATAGTTGCCAGAGTCAGAACTCCCTATTTCATTTTGCCCTTGGATTGAAGCAAATACTGTGTCTCTCTCTTAAAAACCGTTATTCAGCACAGCAATACTGTTCATACAGGGAAAATATTTTCATGATAGAAGAAGATCTCAGACCAAAAATGTAAGCATACCCACTTCAATTTGTAGCACATATTTGAGAATCTGAACATGTCTATAGGCAGTTCCTGAGAAAATCTCAGTGGAAATTATTCTTGCAATCAAGTGATACTTTCACACCATGCAAATACATGAAAACTATTGCACATTGATGCTATTTATACTGAATTCTTAATTTGTTCAACAATAATATCTTAAAAGATGGATAAAACTCTGTCTTATACATTGGGATAAATCCGGCAGTTTGTAAACTGCGAGTAAATCTTTTTTTTTTTTTCAAATCATGCATTAATACTTTAGATTGCATTAATGGTTTAAATCAGCTTAGTAGTGAATTTATAAATTAACAGAGGTATTGTAAATAATTTGAGGTAATATAAATTATCTAAAAATTTCAAAACAGCAATATGTTTCATTCAAACACCTTTTTGAGTTCACTATTTGTTCCAGATACCTTCCAGACATCTAAAACTCTTGATCTCTTAGAAACACTGAAATACATTTTGGATAACTCTAAATCTGCTATCCTTTTTGTAAGCAATGAAAGAATATTGAAAACTGATGCTATTTGCAAGAATATTAGAATTAAACAAATGGAAGACTCCCATATTAACAAACAGTTAAGGGTCTTTAAAAAGCTAGATATATCTCTTACGATTTGAAAATGAGATTAATTCAATAAAATGCATTCTTTCATGTTCTCTACCCATTCCAAAAAATGTATTGTCAGCCCCAATATGCTGAAAATATAAAATGATGGGCAAGGAGACATTTATACACCTGCTATGATATACATATGATAAGGGCTTGTCCCGCAATTGTCCTGTTTTGATTTTATGTCCATAAATTTTAAATGTGGCTTTACGAAGTGGATGTGGTTGAAAAGTGTGAATGTGGTTTTGAATTATATATCACAAAATATGTAACTTTATCCATACTGTGTGTGAATGGGGCTTCACCAAACTCTTCTGCAAAGGGAAAAAGTTGCCACTACAGATTTATAGTGGTAGATTAATAATATGCATTATTAATACCTATTAATATTTATAATACCTATTTCTATTGTCAATGGAAAGACTGACCCATATTAATCTGTGTGGTCAAAATTTATTGCTCCGCTTAAATACTTAAAAAGTACTCTGTTTAAACATTGAGGTGGTTTTCACATGTATTTCGGTATATTCTTGCTTCTTTTTTTCTCTTGAACTTCGTAATTTTTTAAATCTTTTCTCTGATTTTTCCTGTCTACTAAAGCAATAAAAAAGCAAATA
Source organism: Pseudoxyrhopus heterurus (assembly GCA_032468235.1). Lineage (NCBI taxonomy): Eukaryota > Metazoa > Chordata > Lepidosauria > Squamata > Pseudoxyrhopus > Pseudoxyrhopus heterurus. Next base: position 46,938 of record JANHJO010004271.1, read on the forward strand.
GCTGCACAAAGCTCTTTTTATTAGCATTTATTAATAGTCGTCCAGAGTTTTACATCCTACATATGGGAGCACTAACCTCACTACCAGATCGAGTGTTGAGTAGACTAATATGAGAGGAAGCAGCTTCTAAAGTAAAGATAAAGCTGGAAACAGCTATGGCTATTTATTGCTAGGCAGGTATGCCATTATTGCATGGCTAATGCTTATATGCTCTGTCACACTCTGGCCTAACTAAAGTTTCCAAAACTTCTTCAGATGTGATAGAATATCCTGCAGTCATTTAATCTGATTTCAGCTTTGCGTTGTTAGAAATGGAGGCAGCTATCACAGCAACCATTGTGGGACTGTGCTTATGCTGCTTGCACAAGGAGAGGGGAAGAAAAGATGCCAACAGTTCTTTGTTTGATTTCAGTCGAAATGAGAAAGAGCAGTGGAGACTACTTCAGCTCTTAAATTCCAAGCTTTATATGTGGATCTTTAGTGCCCTCTAGTGTTTAAACAGGCTCTAGTTAGGAGAACTTCTACCAGAATCCCAGAGACACTGCTTGTAACTGGATAACTTAAGAGAGAACAAATATTGTCTGATGCAGCAATATCAGCAGCTTGTCCTTCTTCTGTCCTTTGTAGAAAACAGTCCCACAGAGTAATAGCACTTAGCAATAGCACTTAGACTAACATAGCGCTTCAGAGTGCCCCCTCTAAGGGGTTTACAGAGGTAGCATATTGCCCCCAACAATCTGGCCCCTCATTTTACCTCGGAAGGATGGAAGGCTGACTTATCCTTGACCCAGACAGGATCGAACTGCTGGCAGTGGCTAGAGTTAGTCTGCAAGACAGCATTCTAACCAATGTGCCATCACGACTCTTGTTCCCCTGTCAGGAGTCCTTCCAAATCAGTAATATACGGGGCCACTTCAGGCCTGCTATCTTCCATCATAGCAGTGGAAGAACAGGATGGATGTACTAACTCTACCCACTGGGTCTCATTATTGTCCCTGTTCTCACTATTATATTCATGTAAGGAATGCAACAGGGACCTTTTGCATCCATTGAAGGCCTTCTCCCACCGCTGAGTTGAAATCTCTCCACCCAGTCTTGAACCAGTAAAACAACAGGGGACATTTGCTGATCTCTTTGTAATCCATTTCTCTATTCTGTTGCGAGACGCGGCCAGTCAGTTGACTTCTCTCCAGGGAAATGAGTAATAAAGCTCAAGAGCTTTTACAGTATATACACGAGGCTATCCTTGGATGGAGAAAACAAGGGGGAAATCAGGACTTCAACATCAGTTCAGCTAAGGACACTAGGGCAGCACTGGAGATATAGCCAGAAGAATGTATGCTGCCGTGACTTTTTTTACCAAAAGTGGAAACGGAGAAAGACCCCAAGATTTTTGAAACACCATTTGAAAAAGAGCTACTTCCACCTAAAACTAGGCAGCTTTTACTATAATGATCCTGAAAATGTCCTGTATTTTGCTTTTACCTTTCACAACAAGAAAAATATTACACTACATACTGTACTTCAGTCACTGTCCAATGGAACGTACAGTATAATTAGTAGAAATTCATACCACATAGAATAAGCAACCCCAACTTCAAAATATCATCTCAATGCATTACTCATTGACAAGTCAAAACATTTATCTTCAGCAAATCACAATATTACAGACAGATACTTTGTGACAGAAACTGGAAACATTTGTCTTAGACTGTTACCCACAAGTCCTCGGAATGAGTGGGTGTTCCACTAAAAGCACAGCATTACTCTCAGTTTCCATCCTGATTTCAGTTCTAAAAATAGGTTGGTAGAGGAGCTCTGTCATCATCAAAGAGATATTGCTAAATAAATACTATCGAAGACCTCATCTACAGCTATACAGCTGCATTAAAATTAATGTTCTTTTATTTTGGGAAATTTGTGGTTACTTCAATATTGCCGTGTTGCAGCCAGGAGGTTCACTTGACCTGTCTCACCCTAGCCCTCCAGAGGCCAGATAGACTGGCCCACTTTCACTTCCATTGATTTTTGCCCTTGGTCATTCTATTTCTCTATTCAAAGGTAAGAAATATCTCTGAAATGATGACTCAAAGAGTCCCAGATAGCCTAGTATCAAAATTAAATGGTCACAGCCTCTTTCTGGAGTTGTAGAAAGGTGAAGAATGTGGAAAAGTAGTTATAATTTTTTAAAAAGTCAATACAGAATTGACTTTTTACAGGTTACAATTGGTTTGAAAAAGTAACAAGGATTAGAAATGGCAGAGATGTCCTAAAGTGTTTTGTGATCTGTATTTGTCCATTTCCTTCATCCACAACATATTTTGCAAACAGCCCTGCTTTTGTGATACGGTGATAGCACTTGAACTTTCAATGAGCAGGAAACATTCCTAGAGAATCTATTTTCCTTTATTCTGTTTGTATCCTGAGCTGAGGATTCTTTCCCTTAAAGTGTTATTACCAATTTTAGAATATAAGCATAGTCTGTGAAAGAGAGAGAGAGGTGGAAATGTTTTTTCCCCTTAATCCTTTTTGTGTCATTGTATATTATTTGCAGCTTATAAATAGAATTACTTCATCTCAGCCATACAAAATATATTTGTTTTTATATATCCCTAACTAATTTCTGTCAATATTTAAGTGCTTGGGTGGGAAGGGAACATACAACAATAATATGGATTTTATTAATTTTTATAGAAGAATAAAAGTAATAATTCTGAGAATTCTATAAGGATGAGGTGAAATTGCTAGTATAAAATTAACTGAACTGGTATTATATCAGTCCTTTTGAAAGAAAGTTTCATTCATATATATATATATATATATATTAATAAAAATTAGAAGAAGCTTTATTTTATTGAAAGCAACGGTAGTTTTTACCCAAAGCATTAAACTTTGGAAAAAAGATTTTAGTTAAATACACTGGGAATATGGTGCCTTAGGAAAGTGAATTTTTATTGACTATTTTTTCTTCGTGAACATCATTTTTATTTTCGTAAATCTGATAGAATATTTTTTTTCCTAATTCCTGGTCCTTTTTACTGGAATGGATACTTCATACTATCATTAGAAGGATTTTTGCAGATGTTCTTTTTAAAAGCAAGTTCTGTGTAGCGTTTAACCTTCGAAACAGTTGGAAAAAATAAAAAATTATCCTAATGCTCTTGAAGTTTCCCAAGTATGATCATTCATGGTTTAAAATTTTTAAAATTAAATAACCAAAATATATCAAATTTGAAACAGTAGACAAATAATGCCAAGTAATTACTGTTTTTTATTAAATACCTTTTTAAAAACATTTCTTGAGCATTTTAATTATTTTACTATCTCCTAATTGGGGTGTTATTTTCCTTTCACTGTTCATGTTTGCTAACCTTTTAAAATCATAAGACATTGAAAATAAAATAATTAGCAATATCATGTTTGAATATCAGGTAATTTTGTCTCCCTCTCCCAACGAAATAAAATGTAGTAGGACCAATTCTCTTGACAAAACAAAGTTTCTTGCATTAGGGTCTTGAAACATCAACAGTGTTTAAACGCTATTTAGATATAACAATTATTTTACAAAGGCTACTTTTAACATGAGCAGGCCACCCACAGTGTTGACGAGAGAAAATGGCATGCAAGCCACCCAGTGAGACTGATGTAATTTTTTCATCTTTGCTTAAATTATAGTCACTAGACCAGATAATGTAGAAAGTTTTACAGGCAGCCATCAAAAGGGATAGAAACAGTCACTTTTTTTCTGGTAAATTAAAGATAAGTCACAAGTTGGGGGAAAATTAACATATTTGACACATCTTTATTATGAGAAGGAAAGGAAAGGACTTTTTTTGGTGGGGTTTAACTCTGAAACATGCCCATCAAATTTAAAGACTAAATGCTCTTAAATGTAACAAGTAAATGTTCGGATATTTTATTATTTGAATAGCTTAATGCAGAATTTCTCAGTCCTTAGAATCATTCTCACATTCCTGCTTGAAACCATACAGCGTTGCTCAAAATCATGGAATTTGATACAGAGAATAGGGTCAGAATTTGTGATGTGACTAATGGTTTAAATCGTTATTTTAACGAAACGTCCTAATGGAGTTCTTCAGTGAAAAGGAATAAAAAGTCCCTTTCAGACATATTTGGTTCAAAAGTCACAATATTGGTACTCTGTCTCTTCTGTACTCAGTGAATTCTAAGTTACACTGTTCGTATCAGTAAAAATAATGCTTATTTCATTGTGTTCTGTTATGAAAGGAGAATATTAGTAATGATCAAATTGCCAACAAGACATAGCTGGAACCATATAATTCAGTTCTGTAGCCAAAGGAAACTCTAAAGTTACGCAATGAATTTCAAGCATTTGCTGCAGGAATGGAAGTTGTTTTAAATGCACTTCGGTTTCTACCGCGTGAAAAATCTAAGCAACCAATAGTAAATATTGTTTCAGAACATTTATAAGCCAAAACATTTCTAATATAAACACTTACTATTGTTGATGTATGTTTAATTTGTATAAAAAACTTGACAAATTTTTGATTAAATTTAGCAAGAGCTGCAGTTTATCTACTTCTGTGTCTCCTTTTCTTAAAAGGGGCAAGTAATACCGCAGATACATTGTTCCAAGAAGTTTTGGGCCGCAAAGACAAGGCTGATTCAACCAGAAATGCCTTAAATGTTTTACAGCGCTTCAAATTTCTTTTCAATCTTCCATTAAATATTGAAAGAAACATTCAAAAGGTACTAACTTACAAAATGCAAGTTAAAGTGTTTTGCCCCAAATTTCCGGGTACAAATTTCTTAAAACTTGTTTTTATGTTTTTAAGGGAGATTATGATGTAGTCATTAATGACTATGAAAAAGCAAAGTCATTATTTGGAAAGACTGAAGTTCAAGTCTTCAAAAAATGTGAGTTTGGCATTTTGTTAAATTTGATTTTAATTTTAGTATGTAAGATTCATAACATGAGAGAGAACTCAGAATTCCTATCTGTGCTGAGTAGTTTTATCTTCTGCTTATATAGCATTTGTAGCATTTGAAATGCTTTCTTAAACTGTGCGTGGCAATGTTTCTGCCTCGGAAATATATATTATTTTGTACTGTGCATAACAAGACTCAAAGTTGGTAATTTTCAGGTTGTGTTTCATAAGATAGATTGACTTTGTGGATGTATTTTTTTAATGAGTTCAAAAATTGCAGTTTGCAGTTTATAAAATAGTTCAATGCATATTTGCTTGAGATAAAGTTAAAACCGAAATTTCTTAGTCTCAAAACAGAAAAAGGGCTCTTGTTATTCTGAAAGTATGTCTTTCCAGATTGATCAATTAATAGTTACGTGGACATCGAAATGAATTGAATTATAATATAAATTAAAATTTTCTGACTAAAAGATCAGAGAAATTTAGGAAGACTTGAGAGCCAACAAGTTCAAATACAACACAATGATACAGCAGTGATACTGGAGTAATTTCTTACAGTTTGTTCATTTGAATTATAAAGGTTATAAAAATAATTTTATACTTCGGTAATTAATGGCATTTATTCTAGGGTTAATTATGGTCTTGTGTTTTAAAATTGTAGATTATGCTGAAGTTGAAACACGAGTTGAAGCATTAAGAAAACTACTTCTGGATAAATTACTTGAGACACCATCAACATTGCATGACCAAAAACGCTACATAAGGTTACCTTTTTATTTTTAAAAAAAAAAAATGTTCTTCATATAGGCAGTAACATTTCCTTGGTAGTGAGAAAACATACTACTAAAGAACAATTAGATATACTGTATATTTTGTATCCAGAATACTTTTCTGCAAACCGAAAGATTCTTTTTATTAATATTGTAAAGAGAACCAAAAACAGCACAAGCTCTCCATTTCAAAGAAGCAGTTCGGCTGGCAATTTTAGCTTTTCTTTCTTATTCATTCTCAGACTATAGCACTATCTGATACATTGCTTTCAACACTATAAGCAGTTTTTATTTTATTCGTTTTTGAAGATTTTGAGCAGTTTCTAGAGGCTGTATTACATTACACTGTAAAATTTCATTTTCTGTGCATGTAAGATAGGCTTCACTGCTCCGTTGTCTTATATAAAACAGAAATATCATTTTTACGTTTAATAGTTTAAAAGAATTTGGAGAAAATCATTTTTGAAAATGTGCTAAATTTTGAACGATTTGAGAACTTGTTTCACTGATATAATGCATTCCTTTACTATGAGCCAGACTGGAGTCATTGTTCGTTCTATGAAAGTATAGAGCCGTGATGGCGAACCTATAGTATGTGTGCCCGAAATAGCACGCGGAGCCATGTCGCCCAGCACGCCAGCTGTTGGCCAGCCCAGCTCCACTGTGCATGCGCACATGACCCCGGGTTTTTAGCTGAAAAAAAGCGGGAAAAACAGCTGTTTTTCCTGCTTTTTTCAGCTAAAAATGGGGGGCATGCGCAGGGTGCAGGGTGGGAGCGCTCACCGCCCCCCCACTGCGCATGCGTACCCCACCCATTTTTAGCTGAAAAACGCGAAAAACAGCTGTTTTTCCTACTTTTTTTCAGGTAAAATCCTGGGGTCGCGCGTGCATGCGCAGAGGGGAGGGGCGCATTGCATTGTGGGTGGGGGGGCTCAGAGTGCGCATGCACTTGGTGCGTGCGCAATTTTGGCACACAAACCTAAAAAGGTTCGACACCACTGGTATAGAGCATTTGAATGATACTCTCTATTTCAGTCAGTTATTCAGTGCATCTCCTGGTATAGGAAAATAAAGGGACATTCTGGTCTTTACTATGTACTCTTTTGACTTTTATCCTATTATTAAAAAGAATAATGAAGTATGCATTACTGCATTAATAAATGTCTCATTGCCATGTAACCTATATACTTCTTCATGCTGTATACTTCTTTATGATTTATTTAAAATTCATCCCCTATGATACATTACAAAATCTGCAGAACACCAGCTAACCTTTTGTACAGTCATAATCTTCCCCTAAAGAAAGCTGTTTCTTCACTTTTCAAAGTTATAAGGACTAACATTATAGAATGTCCAAATTGAGCATTGTTCTCTTTTAAAAATCTGTATCACAAAAGTTTTGACTTACTTGTCTATTTATGGATCTTTCCTTCAGTTATGTACATGTAGGACAGATTCCCCATGCCTGACTTGATTTCAAAAAAGGGGAGCTTTGCTTAGTAGTATACAGGTAATTCTTGACTTACAACCACAATTGAACCCAAAATTTTCATGGGTAAGCAAAGGCAGTTGTTAAGTGAGTTTTGCCCCATTTTATGACTTTTTTTGCCGCAGTTATTAAGAAAATAATTGCAGTTGTTAAGTGAATCATGTAGTCATTAAGCTAATCTGGCTTTCGCCATTGACTTTGCTTGTTGGAAGCCAGCTAGGAAGGTTACCAATGGTGATCACATGACTGTGGGACAATACATCTGACATAAATAGATGCCAGTTGTTAACTGCCCGAATTCTGATCATGTGACCATAGGGATGCTGCAAGAATCCTAAGTGTGAAAACTGCTCATACGTTGCGCTGCTGTAACTTCTAACAAATGGTTGTAAGTTGAGGACTGCCTGTAGTTTTGAATCTCAGTTTCAGGCATCTCCAGTAGAGGAGTAAAAGAACTACTGCAGGTTAGAATAAGTACTGAGTAGATGGTCAAAAGTTTTGATCTGGTATAAAGTACATATATGCTATTGTTGCTCTTTTAGATAAAGTATCTGAAGAATGAAATCAAATAAAAACAACAAGACTAAAAATAAACAAATGAGTAGATCCATGCAACATTTCCCTGAAATTTCTTAAACAGAGTGTTACTGAGGTATTGAACTAAAATGCAACCTGCAATGGTAATTCTTGTCCCACTGTGCCTTTAGAGTGTCAACAGGTAAATGAAAGCAAACAATTATTTAATTCTTGGACTCTTAAAAAAGCTCTTGAAAAAAGTGCCTCACTTAGCTCAGTGATTATGAAATATTTGATTGACAATTGACTGAAGACAAGAAACAAAAAATTCGAATAAAGTTCTTAGTTGAGTCAGATCAGACGTTTGGTTCCTCCCAAATTGGAACAAGTGCTTCCTTGGCTTGTTTATAAATTACCGGTATCTGGAATTAGGATGAATTGTGGGTTTGCTCAGAGTGATGAAGTACAAAGCAGCTGCAAAAAAAGATATCATGAATGAATATACAACATTTTAGCAGATGAAGTTCAGTCAGAATTCCAAAGTAATCCTTACTGGCACAAATACAGTATTTTTATCTTCATATTAATTGATATATCTGGAGAAAGAAATTTGATAGCAAGTTAAATCAGTGAAAACACTCGGTATAGAGAAATCTCAAAGAGAAGAAAATAGTAACTGTTTTTGTATACAATTCTGTACGAATCAAAGGCAAAAACTGCCGACAATTGCAGTTGCTGTATTTGGAATTGTGAGGAGGCTGAAGCAGTTTGCCTCCAAAAAAAAAAAAGAATAATCTTTTTTTTTCCATTGCAAACATGGTAACTCTGATAAATGCCAAGAACTGACAAGCAAGACTTGCACATTCCAGAAATTGGTGTCATAGTGGGCATGCCTAGTCACAAGATATGCCAGAAATCAAACTGGATTGTGGTTGCTTCTCTACAACCAATTTAATATTGGGGGCATAACAGCTATTTCATTTATTTCCAGAAGTATTTCAGGTTACTTCTAGGCAGATGGTCACATTTTCAAGTTAAGGAAAGTTACATAGCCCTTCATAATATTTCTTTTATAAGACTATCTTGGGGCCCCATTTATATGTGCCCACATGCAGCCTTATAAAATGTTATAACTATTTTGTGGTCATCCTTGGGAATAATAATTGTGTAGGCATCTGAGTCTTTGCAGTGTTTCAGCTTTCCATTTATTTACTCATTTTTAATTTTAAAAATCTAAAAAAATTCTTATGAAAGTGTTGGTTCCAAAATTATGATTATATGTGTGAAGTTGAACGGTGAAGAAAAGTACAATGGAGAACATGGATTAATTTTTGGAATATTCTAGAAAGAGCTATGGGCTATTGCTAAAGACTAGTCAAAATAGTAAGCATTTGTCTGTGAAGCCAGTAGGCAATGGGACTGACTCGATGGCACCTAACTTAAGACATAGTGATAGGAAGAAATTTGCTTCCTTCTTTTTTATATATATACAACTTTGAGTGAACCAGAGAAAAGAATTGAAAGAATTCATGCAACCGGTGAAACAGTTTCCATGTTTTATTTTTCCAACATCAGTCATGGTTACTTAGTTTATATAATAGAAAAGTGGGAGGGAGTAGTTAGAGATGCCTTCATGACTTGTGGGTAATTTCCCAATACCATCTGCTTAAAGTTTTTGTTTTTGTGTTCTAAAGCTTGTTTAAAGAGCCTCATTTAGATGTTATGCATTGCTTAGAAAAATGCTACCTTATCAAGAATACAAAATCAGCATCAGTCTAAACTGACAATTTGCTTCTGTAAGAGGTATGATTTAACATGGGGAGAAATTACAGTTCAATTACATCAGGATTGGAAGGAACTATTGAATAACGAATTATTTAATGAAAAGCAACTTTAAAAAGGTGAGAGGGTAATGGCAAATTTATTGATAGTACCAATCATGTGGAACTGCAAAAGCTTCTTTATTAAGGATCGCAGGATCACTTGAAGATTCATCTATTGGCCTCTCATTGTCCGTGACTTTATATAATGCAGTGAGGATGAGATAAACAGTGCCATCTCTTGTAACTCGTAACTATTTTAAGGAATTTACTTGCTTCAGACCCAATTGTAATTGATGAGCAGCAGCACTCATGAATTCTATCATCGCATTTAGTGGCCCCGTGCAAAATTGTCTGGACTAAACAGTTCTTGGTGAAAGGTCACTTATTTGGCCTTCCTAACATTCAGATTTGGAAAAGTATGCTTGTTTTTCCAACAAAGAATACAATTTGCTCAGGTAACCATCTGAATGGGGGTGCTACGTCTAATTTTTTTCTCCCATGTCATCTTTCAAAAATGGATAATGAATAAATTATCTGTTGATTATCAGAACATGAATAATGTTCTGTTGATAAACTGGAGCTGCTCCAAGAACTTGAAAGTGGGTTGGGGCCTTCTCCATCTTTATAAAATATAGAAACGAAGCGGTGCTAAGGCAGAGCAGACAGTAGATTCAACTGCTACCCTGTGCTATTTAATAGCATATGTTATAACTATGCCTCTATTTCTATCTTTAAAGGATTAAATACATCAGTTTGTATTGATTTTTAGCTTTCTATTGCAAAGACAAAATCTTGAATACGTGCCAATGTTGAATGAACATGGGCTGGCTTAACTATATTAAATATAATGCTGAAGCTTCAAACCACATAGAATGAGGGGACTTAATGAGGTTTAAATGATTAATATTGCCTTGATATGTTACCAGGATATGTCACATAAGCCCCTCCTATGTTAAAACATTACTATGCACTGGTAATATGGGTTGTCATTAGTTTGGATCCGACTGGCTGCTCTGATGAACATCATAAGCACGGCATGCAATATTAAGAGCCCCATAATAAACACAGCAGGTCTGGATCCGATTAATGCCAGGGTGGACGCATACGCCAGAGCGCCATCTGCATCAGCTTCCATTCCAGGGAAGAAAGGCAGGATATAAATCTAATAAACAACTGCACTAGGATAAGGATGTGAAAACTACTTTACTCTTGGAAAGCAGCATACTGGTACACTTGCCAATATAATTATGTTGAAACAGTTTCCATGTCACAAAGAAAAGATATATCTAATTTCCCTTTAAAAAAAAAAAAACAAGTTCATGAAATGATGGGGCTTGTTTTCATAGCTATAAAAGGCACTGCCTGCTTTTTGGGTGCTATTTTTTAAATGTGCCCCTGGGTAATGAAGGTCGCACAACTCACATTTCAACTGTGTTTCCCTAACTATGTGCAGCTCTAAATGCGGAAACGTATTTCTGAATGCAATTAGATAAAATATTCAGACATTAAAAATTAATCATACTTTGTGAAGAAACAATTTCAGATTTTTGGCGTTCCTTCTAAAGGAGCATCAGAGGTGAAAAGAGGAAAGGAAAGAAAAGTTCCTAATGATGAAGGAGTAATCTCAGTAAAACCTAATCATAAGTCTTGTCCATTAAAAAAAACCCATTTCCTCTTTTTATCCACCCCTTCCCCCAATGTATAAAAATAATGAAATGGAAGCAGATTAAGTAAGCTTATGCAAATTCATATTAAGAAGCCAGAATGAGTTTAAAATAGTGCAGTTTAGCAAAATAAAGTAAATAAACAGGGAAGCATATTTGTACTATAAAATACATAAAATCAAAATATTTGAATGTTTAAATCCAGGTTATTTGGATAGCAAATGATGAAAGCACCTGCCAAGTATTCTGATCAGTTCCAAATGCCTGTATACAAGTAGTTCTTGACTTACAACCATTCATTTAGTGACGGTTCAAAGTTATAACAGCACTTTAAAAAGTGACTTATGACCGTTTTTCACACTTACAACCATTGCAGCATCCCGATAATCACATGATCAAAATTCGGACACTTGATAACTGGCATGTATTTTTGAGGATTACAGTGTCCCGGGGTCATGTGATCACTTTGTGCGACCTCCTACCTAGCAAAAGCCAATGGGGAAGCCAGATTCACTCAGCCACCATGTTATTAACTTCACAACTGCAGTCATCCACTTAAAGTTGTAGCAAGAAAGGTCACACAATGGGGCAAAACCCATAGCAATGGAAATTTTGGGCTCAATTGTGGTCATAAGTCGAGGACTACTTGTCCCTTATTTTTGATATAGAGGAGCTAAATAGAACAGTTTCCAAAATGACTCATGGACTCAAAATGGGACTGAGCTTTGAATAAATATTCATAGATTTTCACTGTTGTTATGTATCAGCTTATGTATAATTAGAAGATGACACCCCAGATAAAGTGCTGGAAGCATATTTAAATAAGTGCCCATATTAGTAATTTCCAAATACCGTAATAGTCACTTTTAATCTGTTGCAGCAAAAGCTGTAAAGGGCTTTGTAGTTGTTTAAAAATCAGCAGATTTATTCAGGCTTAAGGTTTTATGGGCTGCAAGCTCAGTTCATTAAAGGTTGACCTAAACTGATAGATTGCATGGTATTTTGCAATGTGAAGTTGAGGGAAATTCAGCACAGAAGCTGCAAACAACGTTCACACGAAATAATTGTTTATGTTGCAACAAATTTAAAATGACTAAATATCTCTGGTAGTTATCATAGTGAAAATTAACTTTTTACTATCAGGCACTATTTTTAGAATGATTGTTATTATGACTAGTTTTTTCTTTTTCCCCCTTTTTTTTCTTTCCCAATTACCTGTATAAGGATTATCTTCTGTACTATTCATGTTGTCTTATATTTTCTGTTATGGATTGCACCAGTAGAGGCTAAACCAATTTCATTGTATACATAATGTAGAATGACAATAAAGGCTATAATAATAATATTAATTACTGTATATACTCAAGTATAAGCCTAGTTTTTCAGCCCTCAAAAAGGGCTGAAAAAACCACCCTCGGCTTA
>JANHJO010004271.1:69214-82577 GCA_032468235.1 Pseudoxyrhopus heterurus
ATTGCTTCCTGGGCTTAGCTCTAACAACTGGGACTCTTAAAGCTGCATTGTTTCTAACTCTGCTATTCACCCTTGCACGTTGAGGGTTTATAACTCTAACAAAACGTTTGAATTTTGATCACGTGAGCTTGGGGATGCTACAATTGTTGTAAGTGTGAAAAACCATCATAAATCACTTTTTTCAGTGCTGTTGTAACTTTGAACAGTGACTTAGTGAATTGTTGTAAGTTGAGGACTACCTGTAATCAATGGTTGGATTCACATAAAGACATAAAGCAGTATATAAATTCAGCAACTGTGGTTTATTCAGTAAACTGTGGTTAAACAAAACATGCCTTAGAACATGCAAACTGCTTAGTATCTGAATAAGGATTTGATTATATGGTTCTAATGTAAGAAGATAAGGTGTTGCCTTCTCCCAGATCAAATTGTTTGTCTCATTAGGTTGGTTGTTGACACTGGCAGCACCCTTCAAGTTTTCCAATTAAAAAAAAAATCCATCATGTGCTAGCTTGTTGTAAACATTGTAGGAAGAGAACAATGTTTTCTATCGTGGCAAAAAAATCTGGAGGAGTCTGCCAGTGCCCTTTTGTGACTGCAGCCCATGAAAGCCTTTTAATAAAATACATTAGTTAGAAATGTTGCTACCAGACTCCTCCTGATCATGTGCTATCTGCATTCTTAAACCGAAGGCTCTGGAGTTTGAACCTGGGTCTTTTTACAAAATATATATTCTACCACTAAGTGTCTGCCTCAAATTTCCAGCTGGAAAATACAACAACATTTTTATAAGAGCAAAATAGAACCAGAGAACTTTATAATTAATAGCCATACTATTCATATTTTAGAGAGACAGTAAGAACTAATTAAAAAAACTTGTTCAGCTGGTATGCAGGGAGGAGAATTTTTCATTAGAACAACAGCATTCACTCATAGGTATCCTTCTGAAAGCTATGTGCAGGGGCAAGGGCGAAAGTTGAATGCCATTCTGAGTACTACATTTGCAATAATTAGGTTTGAAAAAGGTATCATAATGTTGCCAATAAAAAATCTTTAAGCAATTTTACTGTGTTCTTCCGTTGGAAAAGGCACTTTGTGTGACTAATTACAATATAAGGAGACGGTTTGGAAGAAAATATCAACTGGAGCTGCTTTTCCTCTCTCTCTCAGAGAGAGAGGGAGAGGGAGAGGGAGAGGGGGGGTGTCTACTTCAGGTTTTCTTTCTCAGTGGAAGGTTTTATTGGTTTTATTTCAATATCTGTATATTTCATTAAGTAGAAGCTGCTTTTGCCAGTGGGCTGGAATTAGATGTCTTGTACTTTAAGTATTTTAATACTGATAAATACTGGTAAATAAAGGAAGTTGCTATTTATTTACCCATGAAGGCATGGCTTTATTTTTAATTTTAAAAATACATTGGTGAAGTGAAGAAATGATATTATGATAGCAACTGGGGTTTTTTTTGGTCTCTTTCTACCGTATCATTGTGCGGGTATAACTAGATGCCAACATTTATATTCCAGATAATCTCTATGGGACGAACCAGAATGGCTATTACTGCCACTCTCAGACTAGCTTGGACAGAGCGCCACACGACTACAATGGCAGAATCCGCAATGGCAGCGTCTACAGTGCTCATAGCACAAATTCCTTGAATAACCTGCAGCACTACATGCAGCCATCACCCATGTCCTCCAACCCAAGCATTACTGGCAGTGATGTCCTCCACTCAGATTATGTCCCATCGCATCGACATAGTGCCCTAATACCACCTTCTTATCGGCCTACCCCAGATTATGAGACGGTGATGAAGCAACTAAACCGAGGAATGATGAATTCAGACAAACAGAGTCATTCCATGAGAAACCTTAACATAGGCAATTCATACGCTTACAGTAGGCCTGATGCCCTGGTGTACAGTCAGCCTGAAATCAGAGAACATGCTAACTTTGCTTCCCCCCATTCTGGCCATTACCCATTTAATCTGAATTACAGCTTCCACAGCCAGACCTCATATCCGTATCCCGCTGAAAGGCGTTTGGTGGTTGGAGCCGTGAGCGTTCCTGAGCTAACAAATGTTCAGTTGCAAGCCCAAGAATATCCGGCACCAAACATCATGAAGACACAAGTATACCGCCCTCCACCTCCTTATCCTTATCCACGACCTGCTAACAGCACACCAGATCTATCCAGGCACTTCTACAGCAGCAATAGCAACCCTGATCTCATCACCCGACGGGTCCATCACTCCGTCCAGACGTTCCAGGAGGACAGCCTACCCGTTGCCCATTCCCTTCAGGAAGTGAGTGAGCTTTTGACATCAGCCCGGCATGCTCAGTTGCAGAAGAGAAACAGCATTGAAATTGCTGGCCTGGCACACAGTTTTGAGGCCATGAGGATTAAAGAGAGAACCATGTCAGCCTCAACTGCAGATGTGGCCCAGCCAAAGGTGATCCCTTCTGGGTCACAGACTTCTGTATTCCTAGAAAGGGCAAAGCAAGAAGAAATTGAGGAGCAAGAAGACCATGTGAATTATGGGCATAAGAAATCTCTTTCAGATGCAACTATGCTCATTCATAGCAGCGAGGAAGAGGAAGAATGTGAAGATGAAAGCAAGGCTAATCCAGCTCTGCCATTCATCAATGGAAAACCCCAGCTTCCTTCCCTAATGGCATGTTATCCAACTGAATCTTTATTGAACTATCCTTATAGTTCCATTGCTTCATCTCCTG
Organism: Pseudoxyrhopus heterurus; assembly: GCA_032468235.1. NCBI lineage: Eukaryota > Metazoa > Chordata > Lepidosauria > Squamata > Pseudoxyrhopus > Pseudoxyrhopus heterurus. The sequence goes on from JANHJO010004271.1 coordinate 71,947, forward strand.
GTCCTTTGCATATACATGAACCTAAATTGCACATTACTGAGACTGACAGGAGGGTAAAAGATGTGAGTCCGTCACACATCATGGGTGACTCTCAGGTGCTAAGGAGAGGAGAGGGACTGTTAACTCCATCTGTGTCAGAGTCTGACTTAACCATTTCTGCCCGGTATAGAGTGCGGAAGGATTCCATAAAGAAGAGACCAGTGTCTGAATTACTGTCAGGGAAGAAGAATATTGTAGAAGGGCTACCTCCTTTAGGGGTGAGTTTTCTCAAGACTGTCTTCTTTTCCTCTTTTTATGTCAAATTTGAAAAGCTCCCCAGGCGAATCAAACAGGAAACCAGTGGCATCATAAGTATATGTCTTTATTGGGTTTGTCCATTGACAACATGGCAATGAACATGGGACTGAAAATATGAAAATAATATGGTTTATTTCCAAACTATGGTCCTTTTCATGGCCTGGAGAAAACTAGTATATGCTAGTAGAAAACTAGTTTACGAAGATCTTATGTTAATACATTGAAGTAGATCCACATGAATTTTTTAGTGGTCCTACGGCTCAGATATAGCTGTTATGATTCCTTCATTACTTCATGAGAAGATTGTTATATAAGTTTATGGCATGTTATGGCATGTCATGTCATATCCTACTGAAATATATCAAACATTTCATAGATAGATAGATAGATGATAGATAGATGATAGATAGATAGATGATAGATGGGTAGATAGATAGATAGATAGATAGATAGATAGATAGATAGATAGATAGATAGATAGATAGATAGATAGATAGATAGATAATAGAATTTCAGGACCCTGCCACGAGTCTCTTCTGAACATTATCTTGCTTCCCAGAATTTAAGAAATGTTTCTTTTCTCTTTGCTTGTATAATAGCTTGCTTATTTCCTTCAAGGCTGATTCTCCTTGATTCTCTGTAATCTGCAATTCATCTTTTTCCACATTGGATGCTTACATATTGATATTTACAGTTTAAAAATTACCTTTCATATTTTCTTTTAATAAAGCTTGGTTTTGTTGGTCAGATACTGATTTATTTCCCAAAGTGGTAGAAGGAAACACTCCACTCACTACAGTATGTTCTGGCACTGTTGAAATTAGTTTATTTATTTTTTCTAGTTTGGTCTTCTAATGGGCTGTATAGTTTGAAAGCCTTAACTCTCATACACTTGAGAGTTAGAGTATAGATAGTAAGATGGTGCCTAGAAGATACTTGGTAGCAGCAGAAACTATCAAGCTCCTGCCTCAAGTAGCAGTAGATAGGTAGAAGCACCAAACAGGCTTTGGGAGAGAAGATTTGAGACTTCCAGTCATCTACTATTTGGGCCTCAGCAATTTATTACAGGTAGTCCTTGACTTGCAACCACAATTCAGACCAACATTTTTGTTGCTAAGTGAGACATTTGTTAAGTGAATTTTACCCCTTTTTACGACCTAACAATGCCACAGTTGTTAAGTGAATCACTGCCGGTATTAAATTAGTACAGTGGAACCTCGGTTCGCGAACGCTTCAGTTCGCGACCAATTCGGAATACGATAAAAAAAGCCAGCCAAGTTTTGATTCACTTCACGATCAAAACTCGGCTGCCGAACAACAAATTTCACCATCTGTGCATGTGCAGACAGCTTTGCAGCGCGCGCGCATGCACAGTAAGGTCGCTTCAGAATGCGACTGATTTGGAACATGACAGCAGTCCGGGAACAGATTGTGGTCGCGTTCCGAGATTCTACTGTAACACTGTTGTTAAGTGAATCTGACTTCCTCATTGGTTTTGCTTGTCAGAAGATCACAAAAGGGGGAACACATGACCACAGGTCATATATATGAGTAAGTTGCCAAGCATCTTGAATTATGATCACGTGGCCATGGGGGTGCTACAGTGGTCGTAAGTGTGAAAAATGGTCATAACTCACATTTTTCAGTGCTGTTGTCACTTCGAATGGTCACTAAATGAACTGTTGTAAGTTGAGGACTACCTGTACAGTACTCTGTAAAAAATCCAGCCCTCCAAAGTTGGATTGATTTTTCTAGTTGGGAGGGGGTGGTATAAAAGATCAAAATAATCTTTACTTACATGCCCAAAACATTCCCTCAAACTCTAAAAATATAAAACAAGAAAAAGGGGCGGGGGGCAAATTTGATTTGATCCTATCTTCCATAATGATGTCACATTATTACCACCATGCTCTCTTATGGTCTTTAGGAAAGTCAAAACCTCTTACTGTGGTCCCCAAACACAAAAATGGCTCATTCAGTAACTCTCTTTAACCTTGCTTTAAGCTACATCAGGGCTGCCAAACTCCCGGCCCCTGGGCCAGATGCATCACGCGCTGGCCATGCCCACGTCCGGTTTAGCAAAGAGGAAAAAAGTTCCAATACGTCATGTGACGCCACCACGGTAACGTGAGTTTGACATCCCTGAGCTACATTGATTGATATTCCTTGGTATCCATATCACCTGTTTACATTATGGGGTTTTTTAAAGTACACATGCAAGAGCACTTGTATTAGATTGGATTACCTAATTCAACTTCTAGTTTCCATTAAATCAGGCAAATGCTTATTAGAAATGGAAAAGCAAGACTATGGCAACTATTCTTCTCTAGTACTTGACCTTCTAACATAGAGAACAGAAAAGATTAAAGGGTTTAATATTTGTTTCATTTATTTTGTATCACCATGTGAAATTAAATTATGGAACTTTCATGCACAACTATGTATGTTATATGGAAATACTATATAATTATATCTTGTACATTTTAGTTATAATTTTCTCCCAATTCTTCCTGGCTATAAGAAAAGCACTCAAATATCATCATGTTAGGATATATTGAGAGTTCCTGATTTGGGATAAGTATATAGCAATATGTAAAATCAACTTTTTTCTTTATTTTCCTCAATTCTTTGCTGACTATAAGAAATGCAATCAAGTACCAGCATATTAAGTTACATTAGGAATTGTATGTATGTATGCATATATGTGTGTGTGTGTGTATGTGTGTGTATGTATTTATATGTACAATTAAAGAAAACCAATCCTGTTTGTTGCAATCAGCTGCAAGAATTATATACTTTTATCTGTGAGTTTTTTTGTTTAGTGAATAAGAGCAAATTATAAAGCTAATGTACTGTGTATTAACCAACACCAATAATTAATATACTCTCTCATTTAGTCAATCCATTGATACATAGTCCACTGCTTGATCTGGACAGTGAAGTTCGCCCATCTTCACTTGGCCATCTCAGTCGGAGTGCCTCGTTGAAAAGAGGCAGTAGCACTCAGTCCAGTCGTGACGAAAGTAGGTCCAGTCGTGATCACATTACAATTTTGTTTGTTGGATTTCCTTTCCTTTCCATTCTGCAAACTATGGAAGAATAATTTGCCTTGCTGGTATAATGCATTGGGTAAAACTTTGGATTACTAATTAGGAGGTCCCCAGTTGAATGTCTGTTCTCATTATCTCATTATGTAGTCTTAATTTAGCTTACAATAGATAGCTGCATTTAAGTATATTGACATCAGATTTTTAAAGAGCAGCTAATTGGATTAATTTATTTTGAATCACAAATGTCAGTCAATTAAACTCGATGAGTGGTTCTGTGATATTTAATTTTGCTAAGTGAATCAGTGTGGTGCCAAGTCTTATTTAACATTATTTAGCATATTTATTTCTTTAGCATTTATGAATTACCTCTCTTGATGTCAAACACAACTATAACAATTTTAACAATTTTTTAGTAATGAATTTGTATCTTGTATTCTACCTTTTTCAGATTGGCGATTTAAAACTCCTCAGCAAGTAGCATTTGTCGAAAAGTTAACTAAACTTGTAGTAAGCCAGCTTCCCAACTTCTGGAAACTTTGGATTTCTTATGTGAATGGAAGCTTATTTAGTGAGGTATGAGTATTTGCATTTGGTACTTAGATAATATACAGTTTATGGGGAACATAAAATAATGTTTGGCTTATTCAAAATTCTTTTACTTAAATATCAAGTGTGATTTTCTTTAATCTCTTCATAAAGAACCAACTGGTCAGAGAAGTTGGGGTGAATCATTCTTTGCCTTCTTGTGAACCTGTTTGTTGCAGTAGCTGAAATTTAGAGTAAGAATGGAGGGGGGGGGTGTCTCAGATTCAAACTTCTATAATATTCACTAGGTGCCCATAATCCAATCAGCATGTCTTCTGCTGTCATTGAATTGGGAATTACAGGCAGATTGAGATATGAGAAGGAAAGTAGAATATAAATATATTATTGTTCCTTTATAGATTGCTTCTGCTATTCCTTCTGCATCAAAAGTGACACTGTTAAGCAACTTCTAGGATTCATCACTCTTAAGCTGTTAAGAGATAGTACTAACTACTTGTCAGTATTCACCCTGTGTAATATCGATAAAACAGGACCCTCCCTTATTACCAATTTGACAGCATTTATACAATCACCTAAAGAACGACAACTGCTCTTCCCAGCCATTTCTATCAAGTGTTGAGAATTGAATGATAGTTGCAGAGTAGCAAATACAAATTAACTGCTTTTCCTACTATGCTTCTGTCTCCATGGTGGATACCTGGGGCTAAGGAAATTAGAAGATGACTGTTTTTTATCTCCAATTCTTTGATATCCAGGCTTAAGTTCAATATTCAAGCTTGGAAGTAGTACAAACACATATATCAATGTTGCATTCCATTTTGGCCAGCTGTTTCTCATGTTTGTGTTACTTTAAAAGTAAGAAGCCAGTTGAACACAGACATAATGGTTCTCATAAAAGTTGTCTTCAAAACCCACATAGGATATAATTTAGTCATGAAAGTAATGAGCAATCATGGAAAAAAACCAGTAATAAAGAAGCTGAATGACTTAGTCTCACTACTCATAAAGATTATCTGCATATTTTTAAAAAAATCAGTTAAGGATTGCCATGGTTTTACTAGGTTTAGAAAGTTAATAACTGAGGTGAAGAGACTTGTTTATATATGTGGTGAATGTGCAAGATGTAACCGTTGGGCTTACCTCACAAATTTCTACAGGAAGGGGTTAACCTGTTCAACAAAATTAAAGTGGGAAGAGGGGAAATATTTTGGTGAATATATTTATAGTTTTCATAGATCCTGTAGATCTAAAAGGAATCAGAGATCATCTAATCTAATCCCATATTCAAGAAAAATAACTTCAATTAACCAATCCCATTCTCCCTTGATTCCCCTAGTTAATGACCCTGGGGTCTAGCTCTTGTAACACAATCAGGAATTCACCAAATAGAGAATTTTTATATTCCTTTACTCAGCTAAACATTTCTAAATGGAAGAGGATATTCTTTGGCTCATTCTGGAGAGCATAGCATAGCATAGCATAGCATAGCATAGCATAGCATAGCATAGTTGGAAGGGACCTTGGAGATCTTCTAGTCCAGCCCCCTGCTTAGGCAGGAAACCCTGCACCACTTCAGACAAGTGGTTATCCAATCTCTTCTTAAAAACTTCCAGTGTTGGAGCATTCACAACTTCTGGAGGTAAGTTATTCCAGTGATTATTTTTTCTAACTGTCAGGAAATTTCTCCTTCATTCTAAGTTGCTTCTCTCCTTGATTAGTTTCCACTCATTGCTTCTTGTCCTACCCTAAGTTGCTTTGGAGAATAGCTTGACTCCCTCTTCTTTGTAGCAGCCCCTGAGATATTGGAACACTTCTATCGTGTCACCCCTAGTCCTTCTTTTCATCAAACTAGATATACCCAGATCTATTTTTTTCCTTTTTTGAAGATGAGAACTACATCAGCTCTTTTCGAGTCCTCTTTTGAGAGCTGTTATTTTTCTTCTTCATTGGTATTGTGCTAAAATGGGCTTTTATAATCTCACTTTTCAAAATTTCCCAAGCTTCTTCAGTTGTTTTCCCCTTGAGGATTCTCATCCATGGAATCCTTCCCAAGCTGTCTCTAAGTTTATTGAAATTAGCTCTCTTAAAGTCCAAGATTCTAGTTTGACTTCGTTCTATTGCTTGTACTTGCATAATGTTGAATTCCAATATTGCATGATCATTTGCCCCCAAGGTTCCTGTAGCTTCAACTTCTATCATTTCATCGCTGTTAGTGGGAATTAAGTCCAATATGGCTGATCTCCTTGTTCCCTTCTCTACTTTTTGGGAAACAAAGTTGTCTGCTAGGTTTGTTAGGAACCTGTTGGTCTTCCACTTGGTGCAGAGTTTGTCTCCTAGTTGATGCCAGGGTAGTTAAAATCCCCCATTATTATTGTGATGTGCTTCCTACAAACCTTAGTTAGCTGACTAACAAAAAGTTCATAGGCAGACTACATTTAGTTCTTTGGAAGGCTGAAAGGATGGTTGTACTGTATACTAAAACAACATTTTTTAATATACTTTGAATGTATTGAGTATACTTGAATATGGTATAGCAAGCTTATTTTAGTAGTATATAGTAGGAAAACTGTTTTGGTACTAAAAAGGTTAAAATTTCAGTTAAAATATTTTTATTTCTTCTAATGTTCTCTGTTAATTTATTAAAGCATGCTAGAACATTAATTTAATCCAGTTTTAAAGATTCTTCTCCACTTGTTGCAATATCCTTACAGTAATTATATTATTCTGTATGTACTAAAATGGAATACATAGAATAGTTCATGTGTTCCTTATAATACTAATGTGGTAAGATTGGCATCTCTTTTTCTTTTATAAGACTGCTGAAAAATCTGGCCAAATGGAAAGATCAAAGAAGAATGCCAGGCAGAGGCAAAATGATTTCAAGGTAAAGGAGTAGGCATCCATTTATTAGATGGTTTTGGAAATTAGAAGTGATTTTAAATATTTTTAAACCAGGAGTGAGCCTTGTGCGTTAATATTTTAACTGCATTTGAATGCAATAGCCCTGTAGGGCTTAACTCAATAGATGTGGAAAAGCTTGGGGGAATTGATGAAGCCAGGACCCAGGACCCAGCAGAACAAGTGAAGAAAAACTGTCCCTTGCTGTTTGGATACTTGCAATCTAGATTCGAATCAGGACTTCCCCAAACACCTTCTATATTCACTGAGTGATGACAGCGGGTAAAGATTTAGTAGGCTAAAAAGTGCAGAAACATTGAGAGTATAGAGCAGGGCTGTCAAATTCCCAAACCATAGACCAGATGTGTCATGTGCTGGCCACACCCATGCCCAGTTTAGTGAAGGGGGAAAAAGTCCCGATATGTCACGTGACGTCAACGTGACACCGTGAGATTGACATCCCTGGTATAGAGTGAAGGCTGGTTGTAGTGACAATCTACTCAGCAAACCCTGTTGTTCACAGATACACAGGAAATCTGTATTGAGCTTTATGGCATAGGCTTGAAACCTGCAATACCATTCTGGTTAATGGGATATAACACTGTGCTTCATGTAACATGCTCCAGTATCCAGCTGTTAGAGCCCTTGTCTTCTTCCCTAGACCTAATTTGTACCTTGACCTCATTGGTTCCTGGAATCCTATTATGTGCGGTTATTTTTTGGTTAACTTTTGCTGATACAAATTCTGTTTCACTTCCTGGCTGCTGGCAGTTTTCTGATTAGAATGAAAACTTAGCAAGACTAATCTCCCAGCCAAAAACACTTCTGTGGTAACAGGACATTTAATCAGATTGACTAATATTAGATTGGCTAATAAAAAAAACCTACCTTCCACGCATTCAGTTATTCAAATTGCTACCTCCACCCCAGTCCTGATAGAATTTAATGAACTGTTTTATCAAAGAGAATGTTTCTTACTTTTAATATACAATAGTTTATGTACAGCTATCATTGGTTCAACATGCTGTATTTCCTTTTCTGTCCTAGATGATGATTCAGCAAGTGATGCAATCACAGGTCAAACTGATACGTGGTGCTCTGCTTCCATTCAGCCTTGAAGAAAATGAACTAAAAGAATATGGTGGCTGGGACTTGAAACCTGAGCTTTCTAGTCAGTGGTTACCCCATGTCATTCAAACTGTTAGGTTAGTTTTATCTTAAAGCAATATCAGTTTTGGTTTCTTTCATCAAGTCCCATCTATTCTGAACCAGTTTTGAACATTCTGTGTGACCCAAATAATTTAGAGTTTATGAAACTACAGTTCTGATTGAGACAAAGTACCACAAAAATAGGATGATCACCGAATTGGAAAAAGACATTTAGGCAATTGTGTCCAATCTCCTGCTCAATGCTGGAATCAAAATTAAATCTTCTCACAAACCAACTCTTGAATGTATCCATTGAAGATGGACTACTGTCAACTTTAAATTCCTGTAGAGTCAAGTATTCCGGCATTTCCTCCCAAGTTCTCACTTTTCCTCATGCTTGAGACAAGGAAGTCTCAAAAAAACCCAGAGTTTAAGAATTGCAGCCTCTCAGCATCTACTCAAGACTAAATGGTAAAGGTGGCCAACCCAAAAATATGATAAAAATTATGAGAATTTGGGAATTACTCGAAAGTATGGTCCATCCTTCTCTCAGCAAAAGTTGGCTTTTAGTGCTGTAATGCAGTTATGGCAGAAAGCAAAAGTTTGTGCACTCAAAACATTAGTGTTTTCACTACTAAATTACTTGAAACTAAATCATAATATGCACTCATAGGAGGAAAAGGTATGAATATCTCCATAGTCTGAGGGTGAAATTACTGGCACCGTCCTAGCCTGCTGACAAGATAATGATACTATACTGTTTATCTATACATGGGAAAGCTGTGTCATAAAGAAAGTGGCCATTTTCAGACCTAGATTTCATTTAATGCTGTTGTTGTTCTTTTACTTGTATCCTATTTCTTTGAGTTACAATTGTATTAAATATCATTGGGACTTTTCCTAGGCATAGGGCATTGCTGGAAGAAAGGGCTCCACTGGAGGAAGTACTTAGATGGGGTTTTTTTCTATTCACACACAAACATATTACATATCCCATCTGAGGATACTCTGACATCTCAATCACATAATAAACAAGTGGGCTTGTTACAAATTATTTTCTTTTCTTTGGCTTTCCAGGCTTAGCTATGAATCCCTTACTGCGCTTGAAATACCAAACGATATGCTTCAAATCATCCAGGATCTCATTTTTGACCTGAGAGTCCGTTGTATAATGATTACATTGCAACATACAGCTGAAGGTTGTAATTGTTGTTGTTGTTTTTTGAAAATTTCTTATCAGTGATGATCTCTTACTGTTTTGTTTTGTTTTTTAAATTCTCATCTGTGATTTTATTTTCACATATAGATAGTCCTTGCTTACTGATCACGTTTGGGATCATCATCTCCATCACTAAGTGTAAACTGGGTTGTAAAATGAAACATTGTGTGACTGCCCAGCTTACAATGTCAGTTGAAGCTGTTAAGTGAATCCCCACGGTTGTTAACAGAAGTGCTATTCAGCCAGTTCCGACAGGTTCCGGAGAACCGGTAGCGATAATTCGGAGAACCGGCAAATACCACCTCTGATTGGCTGATCGCGGCAAATACCACCTCTGATTGGCTGACCGCATAGCCACACCCACCAAGCCATGCCCACAGAACCGGCAGTAAAAAAAATTGAATCCCACCACTGGTAGTTGCAGTGTCATGTGACTGCAGCCTGCAACTTCCTGCCAACTTCCCTGTTGACTTTGCTTGTCAGAAGCCAGCTATGATAGCTGCAAAGGGCGATTCCTGAACGCTGCATCTCTTATAATTGCATACCAGTTGCCAAGCACATGAATCGTGATCTTATTACTGTGGGCACACTGCAGCTGCTCCCAAGTTTGAGGATTGGTTTTAAATCTCATTTGGCACCATTGTAACTTTGAAAAGTCACTGAATGGGTAGTCAGTAAGCAAGAACCACCCGTACGTCTGAATTTACCTTACTGATAGATGTTGTTTTATAGTTTTTAGTTAAAGAGTATGTAGATTATGGAAATGGTTCATTTCAATAATTGTTTTGCCTCTTGAAAACATTTCATTTGATGAAAATAAAGACTGGGGGTGACATGATAGCAGTCTTCCAATATCTAAGAGGCTGCCACAAAGAAGAGGGAGTCAAACTATTCTCCAAAACAACTGAAAGCAGGACAAGAAGCAATGGATGGAAACTAATTAAGGAGAGAAGCAACTTAGAACTAAGGAGAAATTTCCTGACAGTTAGAACAATTAATCAGTGGATCAACTTGCCTCCAGAAGTTGTAAATACTCCAACACTGGAAGTTTTTAAAAAGAGATTGGATAACCATTTGTCTGAAGTGGTGTAGGGTTTTCTGCCAAAGCAGGAGGTTGGACTAGAAGTCCTCCAAGGTCCCTTCCAACTCTGTTATTCTTTTCTATTTTCAAGTACAATGAACAATGTATATTATTATTATTTGATTTTTATTCTGCCTTTGTATATATAACTCAAAGTGATGAACATAACTAAGATATTATAACAATTAAGGAATCTTTCCAATATAGGTTGAGTTTTTTTGCTTTGCTTTCAGTAAGAATGTATAAAAGCTGTTGCCATTATTTTTGTTAATATTTTTTTTATTATTTTTCTTTTACATTCAAATCTCTTTTCAAACAGAGTTGCTTCAGGGTGCACAATCATCAATACATTTAAACACAATCCATTCCCTGTTATATTCAAACTTACATA
>JANHJO010004271.1:125937-137393 GCA_032468235.1 Pseudoxyrhopus heterurus
AAAAAACAATAGAGTTCATAGGGGTCTGGAACGGATCAATCATATTTCCATACAACCCAATGGGAAAATTTGTTTCAGTTCACAACCAAAGTTATGGAATGAATTGTGGTCGTGAACCGAGGCTCCACTGTATTGGAAAAAGTATTACATTCTGTTAATTCTAGAATCACCTATTTCTGGGGCATAATAAATCTTAATCAGAGGTTCGCCATATCCCCAACAGAGCTGGATTTTCAAAACAAATCTCCAGATTCTAACTATATCACACATCTAAATGAAAATCAATAAACATTTAAAACCCTGATGTCTTTTGAATGTATGTAGGTATGCAAGTGGGTTTCTCTACTACCAAAGCAGAGAAGCTGTGGAAAGGTAAACAGAGGCTGGGCTTCAGATACTGTGGAAGCCCAGAGGCTGGAGTTCAAAACTGATAGGATGGAGCCGCTGCAAATTCTATGTATGGTTATAGGAAGCCAATATTTGAAACAGCAAAAAAACCGACTTTAAAGTCTTCATTGCAAACACAATGGTAGCTTATATTTTTTTTAAAAAAGTTACCTGATAAAAATTTCTGAGTATCAAAAAGCTTGCACGTCTGTTCTCTTTCCAGCTTGTTAGGCCGGTCACTGCAGAATGCCAGAGGCCCATCCCAATATATCCTACTTTGACAAAGTCTCTTAGCATAGAGGCCATCGTGAGTCATCCAGAGTATTACTCCTCTTTCCAGGTGAGAAAGCAATTTTTCAGTTGTTTTCCTCTGGTTATGATCTTCCGGATAAGGGAACATAACTTGATCCATGCTGCTGACCTCGTAGCTATGACCGTGAGATATCCTACAGCCCTCAGGACTTGAAGTCGTGACTTCTTTTACAAGAGTTTCGTGATAATACAAACAGATGTGCAATCGACAATCTGAAAACATATTTATGCAGAATTACTTTTAACATTTGGCATTGGAGAGCTGCATTTCTTTTAGTTTAGGACTTGAGAGATAAGTTTTCATCCATTCCTGATTTATTGAATAAACATTATAATAAAACCTATCAGAAACAGGTCCCATTCTGTTCAGTGGAACTCTGAAAAAATAAAAGGCATAAGGCCATATTCTGAATCTCAGGTTAACATTTATTGTGGAAATTGTAATTATTTCTCCTTCAAATATGCTATGATAGAGATTATAGTGGATAAAGAATAATTGCATTAAGTAACATTTAGTTTTGTCATAGTGGATTGTGTGAACTCAAAATACTATGGCTTACTCAATAAATCGTTGTTAAGCATATTTTATAGATTTTTAGCCTCATCTTGAAGGGAAGTAGGAAGATAGAAATGGCCAGTACTATAAGGGGAAGGGAATTCCACAAAGCAGGTGCCACTACAAAAAAGGCGTTTAGCCCTGTATATTCCAATTAAATATTCTTTCTGGCCTCAACCACAGGAAGTCTTCTGAAGATTCCTGGTACAATCAAACCTTGGTTCGCGACTGCAATCCATTTCCAGACTGCGGGCGTGAACCGAAATGGTCGTGTTCTGAAGCGACACTCACTGCGCATTCGCAGACAATCTGCGCATGCGCAGAAGGGAAAACGGCACAGAAAGGAATCTTTCTGCACCGTTTTTTGTTTGTCAACTGAGTTTTGAGTCGTGAATCGATTCAAAACTCGTCTGGCTTTTTTAGTCGTGAAGTGAATTGGTCCAGAACGGAAGCGTTCGCGAACCAAGGTTCCACTGTCCTAATTTGTAGTATAAGATAATGTAATAAAGTTCTCAAATAACTTAATCTATAATTACAATTTTCAGTTCCGCCCACCAGATGTATTTATTTCTATCCTACCTTTATTATTTTTACAAATAATTCAAGGCAACGAACATATCCAGCACCCATTTTTCATTTTCTCCATAACAACAACCCTGTGAGGTGGATTAGATTGAGAGAGAATGACTGCCCCAAAGTTCACCCAAATGGCTTTCATGGCTAAGGCAGGATTTGAACTCCCAATCTCCTGCTTTCTAGCCTGGTGCCTTAACCACCAGACCAAATTTACTATGCATTCCTTTCTAAATTCCATCTGACATGCAGAGTGACTTTAAGGCAGTTTTGATGCCTGACAATTTTAGAATCAATTTTTGACTCTGACAACTGCCTTGATTAGCCCCTGCAGTTTTCTTGGCAAGATTTTTGAAATTGTTTGCTATACCTAGCTACTTAGGGATGAGAAAGTGTGACTGGCTGAAGTACACTTAACAGACCTCCTGCCTAAGGTGAGACTAGAATTCATGCTAGAACCTATTGGCTCTCTTTCAATTAAATGTGCATGTATTTATATACAGAAGAACAGATGCAGATGAATATTCACTTTTTTTTATTCTGGGCTCAGAGGGGAATATTTATGAGCATTTTTTCAAGTTCACTGTGATTTATTAGATTGTGATGGTATACATACCTGTCAAGGGAAGAGCTTCACTAGATCTGATGTTTCCCTCTATTGGGATGCCAGAAGTCTGTGTCTCAGGTGGTGCACAAGCATAAAAAGTCCCAGTTACTTGACAACCTACTTTCATACAAAAATAAAATAAAATGTTTTCACAAAGCAAAATGAACACGACCGAACAGCCAATAACATTCAAAACTTTCATCTACTAGAATGGAAACATTTATCAATATGTAATACTCTCACTCTTTAAATATTTTTGATTGTTCATTCTTAAGATTGATACATTTTCCTTATTAAATCATGGCTTCTTTGGTGAATCATCTGAAGAACTTCCCAGTAACTGACTGTGTGAAACTTCTATAAATCGTAATGCTTTTATCCCTTCTGCACAATATTATGAGCACAGGAACTGGGGAGTTGGGTGATGGGACGAGTAATTAAATAGGGGTGCTTTATCCAGTTTAACTCATATTAGTCTTACATTCATAACAAAATTGGATGGGTCTTCTCATTCTCTACTTTATCATAAGTAATGGTTTTTGGACTGGTTTAGAGCTATCACCTGCTTCAGAAGATAATGATTTGCTTTATGAAAATTATTTTAAGTTCAAGGGCTTCTGTCCTAGTATTTCAATCAAAATGAAATCAACTTGCATAGGTTTATTAAGAATGCCTTAAGAGTGTACACCAAAATTTGATACCATACATTGAAGGCCAATAAATAGAATAGAATTCTTTATTGGCCAAGTGTGATTAGACACACAAGGAATTTGTTTCCGGTGCATAAGCTCTCAATGTACATACAACAATATAGATTATCAACATAGTCATTAGTCATCATAAAACATTAGATACAACACTTAGTGATAGTCATGGATACTGAATAATCAATCAACATAAATCATACTAAGATGCTAAGCAAACAATATAAATCGTAAGATATAAATTGTAATGTAAGGTTTTATAGAATTATATTCTGTCCATTCTGTATTTTTGCTAACTCTACAAGCAAGTAGCTGGCCAAATTTAAAGTAAAGATATCCTGGCTCAATTTATACGATACAGCATGCCACAGAAGACTAAAATGGATCAGGTATTGGTTCATATAGAAAAGCAAACATTTTGGCACATTGTGTAAACATGATAACCACATTTAGTCATATTTTATTCTTGTGGCCTAGCATGTTACATGAATGCGCTCATTCTTGACATGATTTTAGAGTTTAGCATATTGTATGAAGTCAGCGATTTTTTTTATCTAGTGTTGGCTGAGCACCAGGATGTTCACCTTAAATTATCATTTGTACTTTTCAAGTATTAAAGTGAAATTCCCAGAAAGCCTTGATTTTAATTACAGATAGATTGTAAATGCAAGGATTGGTGGCAAAGTTTCTTTTCATCACCATCATAAGTGTCAATGGCTGCTAAACAAGGCAATTGCTAAACAAGAACTCCCTGTACTTGACGGATAATGTGCAACCACTTTTCCACTTGCAATTCTTTCTCCTAATGAAAGGAATCTCCATATTTTGGAAGCTAGAGTGATATTAATAGATGAGAGTTCCGATAATGACAGATTTGTCTTATACAAAAAAATTATGCTTTGATGCTATGAGTCAGGGGTCTTTGGCAACCTTGACAACTTGAAGACTTGTGGACTTCAACTCCTAGAATTCCTCAGCTTGTTTTCTCTTTTATTTTGGATTTGCCTAGTAAAGCACTCCAATCTTCAACTGAGAATATAAAATTTGTTTTATGCATTTAGTTACCTGCATAATTTAAACCACACAACTTTTTTTTAATAGACTTCAGGAGTGCTAAACTGTTCAAGTGATTTTACTTTCTCTGCAATTTGATAAAAAAGCACTTTCTTTAGGCTGCACCACAATATTCTTCTTTATACTGTGCCAACTTCTTGCAAATATAGGAACTGTGAGACACATAGAAAGTTTTGCCGTTGCCAGAATTAGCTCCCTCATTTTAGTGGAGATGAAAACTTCATGCAAACCAAGGTATGCATGGAGGTCTACCCTCTGCTGAAGTAAACAAATCCAGTTTTTTAACATTTTTCTTTTCTTGGCTTGGATGCAGATGGAAGGAACCCTAAATCAGGAGCCATCCGCTATTTATTTCATAATGTAAATAAAAATGGCCTGTAACTCTATTGAGCACAATGAGAATTTCTTACCATTCTGACATGATGGACCTTGCCAGTGATGGTTACGAGGTGGAAAAGAGACACTTGTACACTGGTATGAAAGATCAGGATGGGACTGCTCTGGTACGTATTCCCTCCAGTTGCGGTCATGCGTTACCATGTAGTTTGGAACCTGTATATTTTATTTAAATATCATATATGTCTTATTTGCAGCCATTTATTAAATTAATCAGTGCTAAGTCATTTTCAGCTTTCTAATTATATACCCTCGTCAGTATATCTGTAAAATGAAAACTCAGACAAACACAGGATTGAGCTTGCTTATAGGTAATATAAAGAGTTCCTGGAGAGACACAGCTATATATCTCATTGATATACAAGCTTATACGTGTCTCTTCAAAAGTAAATCCCATTGAACTCAGGCACCTCTCTTCCTGATAAATAAAATAGGATTAGAACTCTATTATTATCCTTTTACTTCCATCAGGTTTAAACACACACACACACATACACACACATACACACATACACCTACCCCACTGAAACTGAATCCAGTTAATATCTAATATATCCAATGCAGTGAAGTCTCAATAATTCCTGAAATTCATTATATGATTGGAGAGAATAAACCTTTATTTTCCAGATGACAATGTTTCATGTCCTTCTCAAATGGTTACTCTTTCTGTGAAGGCCCAGTTTATTGTAGATATATTTGTAATGTAGTCCTTGACTTGCAACCACAATTGTGCCCAAAATGGCTAAGTGATACATTTGTTAAAGTGAATTTTGCCCCGTTTCATGACCTTTCTTGCCACATTTGTTAAGTGAATCATGACAGTTGTTAAGTCAGGAGCATGGTTGTTAAGTGAATCTGGCTTCCTCACTGACTTTGCTTGTCAGAAGGTTGCAAAAGGGGATCATACTGCAACCATCATAAATATGAACTAGTTGCCAAGCCTCTGAATCACGTGACTATGGGGATGCTGCAATGATCTTAAGTGTGGGAAACAGCCATAAGTCACTTTTTTCAGTGCTGTTGTAACTTTGAACAGTCACTAAACAAACTGTTGTAGGTTGAGGACTCCCTTTATGCAGTGTTTCATGGAAATACAAGGAATTCAGAGGGGACTTTAAACTTATAATGTATTGAATATATAAAGTGAAAGCTGCTGACAATGAAGAATGTATTGATGCAGTTGAACTATTTATGCCATGAACACAACTGCACAAGTTGTGTTCTGAACACAACTGAACAAATTCAGTGCTGTTATTGAAAAGCAAAAATAAAATACTTCAGTTATATTTCTCTAGCAGGAGAAATGAAATGAAATATGGTAAGAGTTCTAATGCTAATCAAAATCTATCACAAGAACACCTATAAAATCCTTTGGAAATATTAGGTTATATTAGATAATTTTTGACCATTTGTTTTCATTCTTATCCTCATGGTACAAGGAAAGAAACAAACATGTCATCTCTACATTTTCATTCTTCAATATACAAAACTAAAACAAATGCAAGGGTCATACCTGAGGCTGTAGTGCAGAATATGATGAATTCAGAGTGAAAGCATTGTTCATAATCATCTGTGGATCTTCTATGCTAAGCTGTTTTGATCCTGTAAATTATTTGTAGACAGAAACAGAGTGATTTATATAACTTTGTATCTTGGGAGTATTTAAAGATGAAATCCCTACTGTTAATTTCTAGCAGAAATAATAGTTCAGGCCCCTTTATAGATACAAAGTTCATTTGTATTGTTAGAAAAAAAGACAGAAATCTGAAAGTGTGCAATGAGAAAACCTATATACATACATACACATAGACATACAGACACATATATAACTACCCTCATCACATTTGACTAAAAAATCTGGTTGAGTATTCTTAGGTTTTGAATCCTGAATTTATTAAAACTCTGTTCACTCTTTCTTTCCCCTATATCCCTTTTCACATATGTATGTTCCCATAATGTCTTAGGGCATCCAATCATCTTGGAAAGCTAAGTTAATTAACTAGCAGAGTTAACTGGCTGACCTCCTGTTCCACTGCAATATTTTACAGAGCTTTCTGTGATCTATGAATTGGGTAACTTTCTTCTCTTGGCAAATCCTGCTTCCAGAATTCTTTCTCCCCTCCCTCTTCCAGAAGCTGGAGGTTCTCCCCACTGTCTCTGATCCAAAAAAAACCTAAACATGTTGAGATGAAAAGCCAGGATGAGGGCAACGTGTTGGCTGACTTTGGGTTGCTTTGGGACTATTGGATATCTGGCTGGCCCAAGGAGATGAAAGACAGAGGTGGGGAAAACAGTGGCAGAACATTGTATAGTGGCACAGAAATTATTGTTATGGGGAGAGAGAGGTAAAGCTGGTGGCCATATAGAAGAGGAATAAGACTCCAAGTTTGAAAGGGGGGAAGCAGGTATTAATGTAACAGTATAAAAGAGCTGGAAGGGATTTTGGAGGTCTTCTCAGCCAAACCTCCTCCCTCCACTCAAGCTGGAGACCCTGTACCATTCCAGACAAATGGCTGTCAAATCTCTTCTTAAAGCGTCCAGAGTTGGAGCACCCACAACCTCTGGAGGCAAGTTATTCCACTGATTAATTGTTCCCATTGTCAGGAAATTTCTCCTTGGTTCTAGGCTGGATCTCTATTTAATAAGTTTCCATGCATTGCTTCTTGTTCTGCCCTCAGGGGATGGAGAGCAGGTCAACCCCTTCTCCTCTGACAGCCCCTCAAATATTTGAAGATTGCTATCAAGTCACCCATAGTCCTTCTCATCTTTAAACTACAGTTCCTCCAACCGTTCATTGTATGTTTTATCCACCAATCCCCTAAACATCTTTGTTGCTCTTCTCTACACCTTTTCTAGATTGTCAACATCTTTTTTTGTAGCTCTAGGCTATAAACTAGTGAGGAGTATCATACTCAAATCCCCAATGAAGGATAAACAGTGACTGCCAGATGCTTTTTTAAGCTCAGTTTAAGGTGCTGTCCTACCTTTTTTTGCTCCTTCCGGTACTATTCTATATACTTTATATGGATCGGATATATCCAATTGGCTTCTTTCAACCAGTTCTTCAAAATCATTGCTCTTGTTTAAAGCACAACGCAGTCTTGTCTTCCAAGTGGGAGGATCTGGTTTATCAATGCCTTCTCTGAACTTCCCTTTAAACAGAGCCCAGGCCTGAAAATATTTGCAGAAATTGATTAAAAAAAAATGGAATCCTCCAGAACAGCCTGTAGCATTAACAACAATAATATAAATATCACAATAATAAATATATTCCATATAAAAAATTTCCATAGAACTATCATGGGGCATGCAATGCGATTTATACTTTCCTTCTGGTAATTCTGTCTAGAATCTAATTGTCAGTGAAGGTGTAAAACAACCTTTGAGCAAATTCAGCAGTAATTAGACACAGTTTCAAGATTTATTATATCTATTTCACTTCTATAAGAACTAGGTGGTGTGACATTTTTCAAAAACTGAATATTTGTGATACATCCTTCACCACTTGACTTCAAGTTTTCCTTGCAGAAATATGGCAACCAAAGCAGGCACAGAAACCTTACAGTGTCTTCTATAAGTTGTGTAACATCTAAACCAACCTTGAACCCAGATGGCAGAAAGTAAAAACTATAATAGAGAGAAAACAATGTGTACTCAATAAACAAGTGTACTAATGTTAAATGTGATGGTTGAATAACTAAGGAGAAAGATTGTGCCATATGAATTCTACCAGTAGGGTATAGAGTCGCTTTAAAAAAAATACTTACTATTAAAAGTAATTAGCTGAACTCATTTTAGCAGAAATTTAACAGCATTGCTTCAGGTAATACTCCTCAATAACAATATAAACAAGGGAGTTTTAGAAATAAATTCTTACTAAACAGTTATGGTGCTTGCGGAAGTTAATGAAAAAGTCTGTAATCCTATTCAAAATTATACACAAGTCCAATTGATATCTATGGGATTAAAGTATATGCAACTGTGATGAGGCTTGCAGACCTAATGAATTAAGCCTTGGGGCAATTAATCAAATGAGAAAAAAAGAAATTATACAGCGTGATAGGAATCTGCCAAGTGTGACAGAAAAGCATTTTAGTGCAGCAACATCTATGTATGTAAGTTGAAGAAAGAAAATAGGATAGTATTGTCAGTAATTTAAGTTAAGGGTGAGATCTCCCAACTGGAACTATATGCAAAATAGCAGCTCAGAAATAAGGGTGGATGCCCAGAGAGGATTAAGGAGCAAGGCAGTTCTAAGTGTATTGCAATCCAGGAATTTGTTTTTAGCAGCAAAACTGAGCTCATGCCACATTCATATAAAACCCATATCTAGTCCTCTTCCCTCAAGCTTTATTCATTAAAACACCCTGATGTTGAGAGTGATGGAAGTGCTATAAAGCCACCTGAAACTCGAAAAGCCCCTTTTGATCTACTGCAAATCTCAATCTATCTTTTTCTTGTGATTTCCATGACTTTTAGCTTGCAAGAATTGCCCTAAAAATTTTTTTTAAAGTTGCTCAATTCTAGTATTTGGTGATAATTTTTTTTCTTGTTCTAGTGTGTACTCCTGAACAGGTTGTAAATACAATTTGGGACAATTCCCATTTTAAACCTACAGCTTTGGAGAAAGAAAATATTTGTTATATTGGGAAATTACCAGTAATCTCATGACTTTAGTGCATGGGATCTGGAATTAGACTTGAGAAACCTAGATTCAAATCCCAGATAAGCCATTTAATTTATTGGGTATCCTTTGTTAGCATGCCCCTCAGGTCTTCTAACTTGTGAAAACAAAAACTGGATTCATTCTTTGGACACACTCAATTCACAACCATGCATTATCCATCATTAGATATGTGATTTCTCTTCACTGGAAAATGTGGTGTTTTATTATAGTCCCTATGTGAGGAACATGTAAATTGAAATGAATCCTAGGTTTCAAGAATTAACTCTGATGAACTCACCATTATTACCAAGCTCCATCTTACCACTACTGCCAAGTAGACAAAAGCTGCAAGTCCCATAATCTCATAGTCTTTTCTCTCAGATAGAGTTAATAAGTAAAGCAATCATAAAACTGGCTGGCATTGTTGACTCCAACCAATATCAGAGTACCTCATCTTTCTCTACAACATTCATTTTTGGGTGCAGGATGCACAAGGTCCAGTTTGGGAGTATTTTATTATCCAGACTAAGTCTGTTGAACGAAGATGATTCAACCTACATGGAAATTGTTCCTAACCAGCCTTCCCAAACAGACACCACCTTCTTAACGCCTTGGAACTATAACTCCTATTGCCCCCAATCAGAACGAAGGCGAGGCTACTACAGTGAGTGGTAGTACTCACTACTACTTCTTTGGGGGGGGGAGGGGAGAGCGGGAAGGGAGAACCTGCGAAAAGGGAGAAATCTGAAGCAGGTTCATCAAGACAAGAAAAAGAAAGGAAAATTAGAAAGAAAGGAAAAAATCAAGAACAAAACCCAGAACATAAATAATTCAATTAATCTCAAGGGCAGCTTTCTGAGAATTTTTTTTAAAAAAACCTGTACTTTATAATAAAGAGCACAAGGTCACTGTAAAGTTAATAGTACAAAACCAAGCTTAGAGAAGAAAGCTGGGACCATTGTCCACACACACAGGGAGAGAGAGGGAGAGAGAGATCTGAGGGACGCTGCCTCCAATTCCTAAAAGCAGGTGCCACCCGGCTCCTTCAACCGGCTTCCCTCAATCCTACGAACTCAGATCAAGGTGGCCCTGGCGAGCGATTGACTGACGGGTTCGCGCGCTCCCTTCCCATCACCACCACCACACGCCCCCCCTCCTCCCTTCCAGGTGTACCTTGAAGAGAGCGGCGTCTTCCTCGCGGTTGTAGTCCTGTTTGCCCGCGTGCTTCCAGGGGATGCGAAAGATGCTCTTCTCCTCGTTCTCCCATATCAAGCCCGGGTACTTAGCGCTGTCAATCTGCTCGATCAGCCACTGCCGGAGTTTCCCGTTGCCGCAGCTCACCGAGCTCATGCCGCCGCCGCCGCCGCCTTCGATGCTGCTGCTGCTGCTGCTGGTGGTGCCGCTGCCTTCTAAGTTCATACCAAGCGCCCCGCCAGCCTCGGCTCCTCTTGCTCCTCCCCTGACGAAGGAAGGAAGGAAGGGGGGGGGGGGAGAAGGAGAGAGTGAGCGGCCTCGCTCGGTCACGTGCCGAGCCTGAGCCCGGGCGCGCACGTCAGTTCCAGACAAGAAATCCGCCGCGCTTTCCCGCTCGCCGAACCGCGAACCTGCCGCCGCCGCCGCGCGCGAGCCAAAGCCTCGGCGCCCCCGATTTACCGTCTCCAGGAAAAGCTCCGCGCGCTTCTCCCCGTTTCCGCCCTCCTTCCCCTGTTATTTGCTGGGCCGCCTCTTCGTCTCTACAAACGCGGTTTCAGTTAAAAAAAACAACAACAACCTCGCCACACCAAAACCTCGCTCGCTCGGCTGCCGGGCTGAGAGAGCACTTACTTCATGGGCGCTGCGGTTGTGTGTGTGTGTCTGTGTGGATTTGAACTTTGGGGTTCGAGCCCAGCAGGCTTCCATCCTCTACTTATAACAGCCTTTGAGCCGTTTACGGGACAAACAGTTGTGGAAACGCCCGTCAGAATCCGCGCGCCTGAGCAACTCACGGAGCGCGGCTTTTCGGAGTTTCCAAGCCTGTCTGGTGGAAGTTTTTTTTAAGCACCAGGCTAGATAGAAACTCGGGAGGCCGCGAGTTCTAGTCCCGGCTTTAAAGCACCGAGCCAACTGGGTGCCAACTTGGGCCAGCCCCCCCCCCCGCCCCATCTCTCTCTCTCAGCATTAGGAAGAAGAAGGCAATCATGG
>JANHJO010004271.1:185564-198936 GCA_032468235.1 Pseudoxyrhopus heterurus
TACAATGTCAGCATATTGCCCCCAACAATCTGGGTTCTCATTTTACCAACCTCGGAAGGATGGAAGGCTGAGTCGACTTTGAGCCTGGTGGGATTCGAACTGCTAAATTTTAGGCAGCTGGGAGCTGAATACGTAATTACTTAAGTACAGCGTTCTTACCCGCTGCACCACTCAAGGTTCTAGAAAGTTCCTCTCATTTTTTTCTTTGTTTTGATTCTCCTAGCATAAACAATTTAATTGCAAGATGAATCAAGGTTAGTTGATACATAAAATGAATTAAAAATGTATTTCTCTCCCAGTTCCAATTCTAAGTTTGAATAATCTCACAACCAATAGCTCGTGTTAACTAGAAACACATGCATTTGAAATATATATACATATTGCCCTCTATGCAGTTCTACTATTCATATTTTTTGCCAGCAGATACTATTCTGCCTGGTACCACCTGATTCAATAGCATCTTTGCAGCATGTGGATGTGGATGTGGATGTGTCCAGAAATGAATGGAAAGAAGACTATAAAGGAGTTTCTCCTTTGAGTAACCATCGGAAATCAGAATACGGGTAATAAATAATAGTGTAGATACTCTGGAAAGTGGCAGCAAACACAGCCCTGTATGCATGCAAAACCATCAAGCAGAAGTAGTTTCACACTCATTCTCTTCAGGCAGCACCTGTGAGTAGGAATTTTGTGAAATGGCAATGGAGCACATCTTACAAACGAGTACACCGGAGAATCTGTTATATCATAATGCTGGAATAATACCCAGAGCGTAGAAAACAACATGTAACTAAATACAGTTTCTGGCAAAAGCCAGATTCTAGATTCATTCCTCCAAATTCCAATGCATCTGAATATGCTTGACAGAATGGGAAGCCAATAAATTCATTTTCCTCTCAGTTTTCTATTTCATCAGAGAAAAGTTAACCACAAGCATAAACCTTTTATTTCTCTTAGGCCCTGAAAGTCAAGAAAACAGTTAAACCGATACAAAGGGAGAGTTAACAAAACTAGCGCAAGTCTTCTGATTTCAAGATTTGCTTCTTTCAACTTTGGCAGTCAGTTCAGCCAAATTTCTAACATTCGTACTCACTGCCTACAAAATGGTACCACATCAATAGACCTTGCTGAACTGTTTGAGGAAAATTTTCTCAAAATTCAAAACTTCTGTATTGGAAACACTATGCTTAATTATTTGTATGTTCAAGAATTTCAGATTACACATACAGTATTTCCAAATATACACTTTATTTAGAATATAACAATGATGACATTTTAATCTAGGCAATTTATAGTTCACAGGAATTGTATTTACTGGATTTTTAATCACAAATTATAGATGTAAAACAAAGTTACTTATTAAGATTAATATGTATATTTTGTTAAATATTTAAAAAAACATTTTATTTTGTTTTGTTGACTTAAAGAAGTATGGAAGATGCAATTCCATTTTTGCTACCATATAATCACCATTCTTTTCTGCAGTTAATCTTGTTTTAATCTGTTTTGTTTTAAATCTCTTCTTAGTTTTTAGTTGCAACCTGAGTATAAATTCTACTTAACTGAATGGATAAACTGTACGGTTGTTATTTTTAAAAGAAGAACTTGAGAAAGGAAAATCTAAATGTCAAAAACATGAGATCACAAACATCATTCATTCATGTTTTATACGGTTCAAAGAATGCCTAGAAATAACTATTGCTGTGCCTAATCTGTTAAAACAAATGAAGTCAATAGGAAATCTTTTACTTTCAAACGATCACAGATGCAGCAAACAAGTCACATTAAAAACCTTCAAGAATATATTTCATAAGAATTGTTTTTAGTTGACAAAGTGTATTGCTTGATTACATAAAATTAATATTCCACATGCTGAAAATGTGGCCAATGAATTTTAAGCACATTCTGTTAAAAGACATTTTCTATGATTGTATTTAGAATTGGAAAAATACATTCTTTTGAATGAGACAACCAATTTATAGGAACCTGGACGGCCGTTTTGCAAATTCTCCAAGATACTACAATAACTTTACATTTAAGTTCTCTATCCACTTACAGTTCAACGAATCACTACTTGTTTTTTTTAATTTAAAAGATAATAAAGCAATCTTTTAAACTGTCTGAACCGCAGCACAAATTTCTAGACCAAAATAAAAAAGAAGCGGGGGGCGGAAAGGGGAGAGGGAGGATTAACCATTACATTATTTTTGGCATTGCACTTCTCGGTATTAAAATTTATGTAAATTTTTTCAACGATGACTTCCAAGAAATATTTTTAACAGCCAAAAACAAAACTTCAGGGTACCTAATTGTGAAGCCAGATGCAAATAAGAAGCCTCAAACACCTGGCAAAGTTCTTTCAGGTTAGCCCAAAAAGCCCCCATATGTTATTTTGACATGCCACATCAACAGATGAGGAATGGATACTCTTCTTTCATGAGGGACATTTCGTCAGAAACGGCCCAAGTAGGAAGCAGTTGGTTTCTCATGGTTTTCTCAAAACTAAAACAACAAGAGGTTACCAAGAGTTCTGGCCATTGCAACTATAGGACCAAATAGGGCAGGTGGGGGAAGAGTAATTTTGTTCCTTTGTCCTTTCACAGTTGCTTTAAAGGGCAGTCACCCAGGGTAGAACTTGAGACTCTTGACTCATTTTATTATTGAAAATATTCAAAGATTCCAGCAATAAGTGAAGCCAATGTACCGTTACTTCACCACTGAAGATGAGCATCCTACTATATGAAGAAAACAGATCGTTACACACACGAACACACGCACACCCTGGAAGGTTGAAGATTATGCAATATGTTACTGCTCTGAATATATCACAAAGTTTGTTTGATCTTGACATTAGTGAAACAATTGCTGAATCATACTCTTTGGGGTGTATTTGCTTTTAAAAATTAAATGAATCTCTCCAGTTTAAATTACATTGAAATTCCTATAAAGACCATATGATATCATTGGAATCTTATACCAAAGTAACTAGAAAGCCAAAGAGTCAAAACCATTTCAGAAAAAAAGTGTTCACATCATTGAAACTTAATACTTCTCCAAAAAGATCAACAACAGACTTCCCCCCGGGAGATCAGTAGACTTCTAGTTATCAACAACTTATTTTCAGATGTTGATTTTGTTTGATTCCTTAGGAACAAAAAAGATGGAAGAACTATATTTAGTTTTGGGAACAGGATTAAAAATCAAATGGGCTTGCTAATATGGAAGGTACATATAGAAGAGTTTTGATGAAAACTTGGAAACATTTAGGAGTTAAATGCATATTATTTATGAATCTGCAGACTGTAAATTTGTGTTGGCAAAATAGAACCTGGTTCAGGTTCTGGTGACAATTACAGCAATATTTCCCAGAAGACTATAGTTATGAAATTTTAAACTATGTGTAAAAGTTCCTTTATTAATATTAGGAATATTAAGGACAATCTAAATGAACCTCAGTTAGGACAGCTACACTTATTTTTTCCGGTGAGATAAGAGAAGATAAATATTTCATCTTAAATATTTAAGATGAAAAAAGTCCTTACGTTTTAACTTCAATTCTTGTGTGTTTTAAATAGAAGTAAGCAAAATGCAACTTGATCACTGATGTTTAAAGAAAAGCCAGTGAAATTTTCTAAGGAGTTAAAACAAATGCGTACAAAGCATGTATAATCTCAGCCATCTTAGTAGCTACTAGTGAAGAATGAAGAACATTGACTTAAAAATTTCATTTCTAGCTTTGTGCCAAAATTCAGCATTGGTGGAACCCAAGGTTACTCCAGACCTCTACACATAGCTCTCTCAAACAAAGTACAATGAATAGCTATGAGATACGTGTGTAATGCTCTTCACCACAAAATGTTACTGATTTCTGGGAAGTACTAGCTGAAGTCTTCTTTCTTTTTTACTAGTATTTTTTTAAATCTTCTACTTTAACCTATTTTTAACTCATATCACTATATTTATGGGAGTTAGATCTGTGAAGATAGGAGGGCTGTTGTAAGCTTGCTGTATTTATGATACCCTCTATTACTGGATTTATAAACTTATTTGCATGTAACAGATGTAAGCAACATTTGATGACCCAAGGCTGTCCTTAACATGGAGAAAGAGACCTCAAACTGATAGACTCACATCCAGAGGTGCTATTCAGCCAGTTCCGACAGGTTCCGGAGAACCAGTAGCGATAATTCGGAGAACCGGCAAATACCACCTCTGATTAGCTGACCGTGGCAAATACCACCTCTGATTGACCGACCGCATAGCCACACCCACTAAGCCACACCCACAGAACCGGTAGTAAAAAAAATTGAATCCCACCACTGCTCACATCACGTAAGTTGTAGGGACTGATTCTTAAAGGGAGAGTGGCATCTCTGTATTTTAACTTTGATATGCCGGATTTAAACCTCACATGGAAGTTAGACAACACTAACTTATCATGACGTGACTATGACATTAGACTCATTTGAGCAGATTAATGGAAAAACGATAATCAGAATTCTTGAGAAAAAGCCTCCTCCTTGTACCTACACAGTAATTAACAATTTCCTCCTTCCTCTTATCCACAGCCCACTACAGAAATAGTCCTAAGTCAATATTGTACTAATGCTAAAATAGCATTTTCCTTCTAATTTCTACCGAAACCACATTGAAGTTTCTTATCCTACCTCCAACATGGGCCGAGCACTGTCATGGATTGAAAGAATGTGTGTAATATTATTCTGTTTTAGTTGTTCAGTGTCACGAGCATCTGCAACAAAGAGGAGACAAGGAAATAAAATCATCAGCTGTACTTATCTGGCTTCTTGTAAGCATCCAAGAAATATTGAGATTTCTTTCTCTAGTGTAACCTACCTCTTTTGATTGTTATGAAAGTAAAAATGGAAGTATCATACTAACCTATTAAGGTCATGGAAGATGAACTCAAAATATAATTTGGAGGTGTTTTGATATTTTGATTCTATGAAATTAATAGAATCAGAAAACATGATTTATTATAATATTTGCCACCATGATGTAGCTGGATTCTAGCATCATTAAAGGTTACCTGAAATGTTTTGAATTTCACATACTTATTTGCAAACTATTCTTTGTTTTATGAAGAGGGTCAACATTGACAGTTAATTGAACAAATACATTCAACAGTTTATCCCTTCATCACAACTCTCTAAAATAGAAAAAGCTGTTTAAACATAGTCAAGACAATTTGTTTTTCTACAAAAGGGAAAACCCCAGGCTTCTCCCATTATGAACGACTAGCATAAAAAAAATGGCTGATGACCATGTTAATCCCTGAAACAAAATAATCTGATTTAAAAAATAGCAAAAGATTAAAAAGATCAAAGCGTAACATTTATTTTCAAAATTAGTATCGTGTGAATTTTATGTCTTGAGGGGAAAACAAATCTAGATTAAGACCCAGTTTAATAGCTTGCCTGGTGTAGCTATTGGAGAAAAAAGAAAGAAAGCTGTATCAACATTAATTCTAGAGAAATTGGAAAGTTTCCCCTGCAATATTTTAGTGCAATATTTCTCAACTCCAGTAATTTTAAAATGTGTGGACTCTTAACTGCCAGAATGCCCCTGGCTGGGGAATTCTGGGACTTAGAATTCAGACATCTTAAATTTGCTGAGTTTGTAAAGCATTGCTCTAGGGGTTGGGATGGGTGCAGCTTCTGTGGGAATTTGTTTATTTATTTACTAGGATTATAGGTCTATACCATTATGATTGATTCTGATCAGCCTAGAGAGCTAAAGCTAATCATACGGTTACAACACAAATCAAAACAGAACTCAGATCATCAGCTCCCTTCAAACCCCAAGAACAGCTCAAGCCATTTCAACACCACTGTTCCTCCCAGGAGGATCCATTTTACACATTAGATCCCAAAGACTTGCTGGAAGCCTTAACTGCTTTGGAAAGCTAAGAAAGAATGGGGCTTGCTTGGTCTTCAGGGGAACATTATAGAAAAATGTGCGGGAGTTACAGAGAAGGCCCAAGGTCCCTGCAGATGCAACTCTCTCCAGGCAGGAAGACAGAGGGAGCTTGCACAGTTTCTAGCTCTTACTAGAAAGATATAATCCATTGGACAGTCCCAAAGATAAGCTAAGAAGAGATTTAAGAGCAGTATTTTGTATTGCGCATGGAAACAAATTGATAAACAATGCAATTCTTGAAGCGACTGTGTTACATGGGCAAAACATTGGTATTCATAAATGTCCAAGCTATGCATTCTGGGGCAGCAAGAACTTTCCAATACTCTTCAAGGATGGTCCTACATGCAGCACATTGCAGAATCCAAGGAAAAAGTGACTAAGAAATGAATAATCATGAGCAAACTTTTCTGATCTGGGAAAGGCTGCAACTGGCACCAGGGTGGAAGCCCTGGCCAAAAGCCCTTCTGCTTCTTCCTGCTTGTTCCTTGAGCAAAAACTCTTCAGGAAGACTCCAAAATACAGAAAAGTCCGCTCAGGTGTTACACATCCAAACCAAAAATGGAACACAGGTAATTCTTGACTTACAACCACAATTGGAACCAGAATTTTGGTCACTAAGTGATGCAGTCATTAAGTGAGTAATCACATGAGCAAATTTTATTATGTTTTATCCATGGATATTAATAGCAATAGCAATAACACTTTTATACTGCTTCATAGTGCTTGATAGCCCTCTCTAAACAGTTTACAGAGTCAATTTATTGCCCCCAATGATCTGGGTCCTCATTTTACCGACATCGGAAGGATGGAAGGCTGAGTCATCCTGGAGTTGGTCAAGATCAAAAGAATCAAAAGATCCTGGCAATGTGAGCAGAGTTAGGCTGCAATACTGCATACTAACCACTGTGCTACGTCTCTATATTAAGTGAAGCATATGTTATTAAGTGAATCACATTAGGTAAATATGGCTTCTCCAATTGACATTGTTTGTTGAAAACTGGCCGGGAAGTTCACAAACCGTGATCACGTGACTGCAAGATCGTGCAACCATTATAAATGCAAGCTGTCTTGCCAAGTGCCCAAATTGCAATCATGTGAATGCAGGGATGGGGTGATGGTTGTAACTCTGAGGCTGGGTTGTAAGCAACTTTTTCCAACTTCATAACTTCTAACCGTTGTTGAATGAATAATCATAAATCGAGAACTAGTAGACTGTCACACACAAAACTACATTGACATGCTAGGATTGAATTATATACAGACCATAATAGGCTCCACTCAATGGGAGAGAAAAAACTTTAACTACAGTTCCAGTTCAATATGTGTACTTGAGCATCATCTCTATATTTAATTTAAACATTAAGAATAATCTTCTATTTCATATAGATTTACAAACGGAATATTAATCTTAATATCCAATAAGAAATTATGTTAATCCTGATATTCAATATTAAGACTGACAAAACAAATAACATATCCATATATTGGCTATTTGGGGGTGGGGCGCAAAATATTTTATCTTTACTTTCAAGTTATTTATATATTACCTCTGTAGGAATGGCTCAGAGCATCTCAAAGGCCATTTTATACAACACAAGTAGCAAGACTGGAGTGCTGACTTTTGCTATAGCCACAAACGGTTTTTTTTTTAAAAAAAATAAGCTATATTTTGGTCTTTGTAACTACAGAAGGAAAGATTTAAAAGAACCAAAATGAGAAACAGATACCAGGTCTTAGTTTCATGACACCAAGTGCCTCTGTCTTTAAGCTCATATTGCAAAGCAAATTTCTTCACAGTATGATTCTACTAAGTTTCAGATGAGATTGTGTGCATCAATCTATTCTCTGTTTCTTACAGACACAAACCTTCATCTCCCCTTTGTTGATAAATCCAGATTACCTGTCTCCCATTTGATGATTTTTTTTAGCTTTAGAAAAGTGTTCACATTATTTTCCATTCCATTGCCTATACTCTAACAAACGTCTAAGCAGAATTCTTAACGAGAGGGAAGGCCATGATTTAGCAATTATGTTAATCATTCTGATGTCATTCATACAAAATGTAATGCATTTGGCGGGGAGGGGGGGGTTTCTGATGAAAGAGGAACACAACGTCAAAGTCTGATCAGAAGTGGTGCACTCTCTCACCCAACCCGAGATGCACTGTTTTAACATCATGGAATTGCGCTTTTCAAAGTAACAGCCTACAATTCTGTTTCTCTTCATTATGTGGTTAACCTTCAAAGGTCTGCCATTCTAACACACTGATGTAACATTGAACAATTTTTCAGAAAAATAGGATAAAGGGCCTGTCATTTCATTTTTGTCTCGAAGTCAAAAGAGGAATGCTGAAACAAATGGGAAATGCTTCTATATCTCCTCTTTTAACAGACAAAGCATACGGAACGGTTCAAATTATGAAACCACAACTTAACTGAATTAAAGTAGTTTTGGTCCCTTCACCTTTTCCTACATGGCTTTCACTTCTATTTTCAATCAGGCCTGGATGAAGAGGTCTGTCAAAACACTAAACCATGAGGAATATTAAATACGGCCAGTTGCAACAAACTAGCTTCATAAGCCAAAGTTTGAAGTTGTTTTACTTGAGTAAATGATATTTAAAATTATCCAATCTTGTTCAGAGTTTGGTCATAAAGGTCATTAAAAAGATAGTATTCCTCAGAGATGGTTGGAGAAACTGAAGAGAGACAGCATGTGAAATCAAGGCTGGGCAGGATGCATTTTCTGGTTGCTGTTTCTGATATTCACAGAAGAAATGAAACTAAAGTTTAATGGAAACTATAAAGTGAAATTATTTTCCTTCTTACATGACTTTTGTGATGGTGCAATGTTCAAAGGAGCTAAAAGGAATGTGGGTTTCTACCTATTTAGATTTTTCAGGTTCTGGAATTCAGTGTGAAACAGCAAC
This sequence comes from Pseudoxyrhopus heterurus, assembly GCA_032468235.1. Lineage (NCBI taxonomy): Eukaryota > Metazoa > Chordata > Lepidosauria > Squamata > Pseudoxyrhopus > Pseudoxyrhopus heterurus. Next base: position 194,431 of record JANHJO010004271.1, read on the forward strand.
TACAATATTTGGCCGGGGAGAGGGCAGCCTGGAAGTGCCAAACATCCCCTAGGAAAATAACAGTTAAGGAGACGCGAGTAGCTGCAATAATAATAGATCTATTTTGAAAAGAAAGTAAGGGGCAGTAAGTGCTCTAGATAAGAAGGAGCAAATGGCATTTCCCTGGTCCAATTTTTCCTTCTCAAGAAGATCCACTGTACTATATGCACATCATAAAGGTCTGGATTTTTAGCAAAATCAGACATTTACCTAGAGAATAGGTGTCTCCAAACTTGGCAACTTTAAGACTCGTGGACTTCAACTCCCATGCTGGCTGGAGAAATCTGGGAGATGAAGTCTAGAAATCTTAAAGTTGCCAAGTTTGGAGACACCTATTCTATAGGCAAAAGTTTGGAAAGCCCTGCTATAGAATATTAGCCCTTGAAGCTAAGATTGTTTTTAATTTTTAATTCATTATTTAAAACTGCTTGCAAAACCGATCAAAAGGGCACTCATATTTCTTTCAAATAAGTCAAACTGAGCCACTGTTCCTTGGGAGGACTAAGTAAAACTTCTAAGGCAGGAATGTCAAACTCAATTTCATTGAGGGCTGCATCAGGGTTGCGTTTGACCTCGGGGCAGGGTGCGTGTGACCAGGGAGGGCGTGGCCAGCTCGACGTCACTCGTGGGGGGGAACCTGTGGTGACCCAAGCGCTGTGCCAGCAAAAATGGGCTTCTGAGCTGCATTTTCGGCTGCAACAGCCTCCTACAACCCTCTGCTAGCAAAAATGTAGTTCATAAGGGCCCGCGCAGCCCTCCCGAGCTCCATTTTAGCTGGCAGAGGCACCACAGGCCAATCCTTCACTGTTTCCAGGGTGGAGCCACGGGCCCGATCTAAGCACCCCATGGGCCGGATCTGGCCCCTGGACCTTGAGTTTGACACCCCTGTTCTAAGGGGACACAGAGTTGTAACTCCCCCAGTGGTGGGAATCAGCCGGTTCACACCAGTTCAGGAGAACCAGTAATTAACTTTCTGAGCAGTTTGGTGAACCGGCTCAGAACAGCCTTTTGTTTTTCCCACCTTACGGGGTTAATCCTGTCAGGAAGGCAGCAAGGAGCTTTCTGGTGTGCCTGTGTGTGTGGTTTCTAGCCTAATCCTGGTTATCTTTATTGCCCTGCTTAAGTGTTTTCAGAAACTGCCTCTGCTGTTAAGCCTTGTTACATTGTAACAGCTTAATGGTTCTTGGCAATACGCCCAGACTTTTTATAGTGGCTTCTCTGGAGTTTTTTTTTCTTTTGCTGGTACTTTTATTCTTGACTTTCTTAAAGGGAAGAGCTTGACTTTCTTAAAGGGGAAAGGTTGTTTAAAGTTTTTTACACTGCTTTAGTGGTTCCTGGCACTGTTCTTTTGGGGTGTATCCCCTCCCAGCCACTGCTTGACTGTCCCCAATTAAGGGTGGGAGGGGATGATCACGGGCCTCTTTCTTCCCTGGATCCATAATCTTCTCTAAATGGAGCGATCTGGTAAGTTTTGGCTTGTTTGTTTTGTTACAAAAAAAGGGACTTCGAGAGGTCTTCCCCCCACCCCGGGAAAGCGATGAGGTACTCTTTTTGGACCACTGCTGTCTGCCTGATCGAGTTAAGCAATGGCTGAAAGGCAGGATGTAAGCTTGGCACTCTGATTTTTTTACTGCCTTTCTGGGGGCATGTGATCTTTCCTTAAATCTGGATGATTTCCTTAGGATATCTTGTGAGATGAGTGAGACCAGCCGGTATCTTTAAGTGGTGCAAATGGATCTAAGGATTGCTTCTCCTGGGTGGGAAAGGATGCTTTGTCAATTCACTGAGCACAGGCGTCTCTTGTCTATGGGGATTCTTCAGTGATCCAGGTCATGGTTGTCCCAAAGGTGCTTTTTTCAAGAGGCAACTGGACTTTCTTGGTTTCCAGAAAGTCCAGTTGCCTCTTGAAAAAGCACCTTTTGGACACCTTTTGGTCCTCTTGTATCACTTCAGAGTGGCCAAGGCACATGATTACTGATATAAGATTTTTAAAAAAGGAGGTAGGGGTGTGGATCATCCCTCCAATTCGTTTTAGTTTTCTCTCTGATAATAAGGCTTAGTAACATGGCTTGAAATTTATTTAGATATCTGTGGCATGTACTAATTCTATTGTGAGCCTGACAAGCTTGGGAGGACAGAGACTTGAACCAGGGTCCCCTATATACTTTGTTAATTTGTCTCTTTAGCTCGGCATTTTGTAGCCCAAGTATGCCAACTCATTTTCTTGAGAGCTTAAATGAACTCTCTTAAATGAATGCTAAAGTGTTTCACTTTATGAGCAAGAGTTGGCTGCTGATAGTTATTGTTGCTTTTTAACTATTTTAATTCCTCAAGGTCCTCTGGCACCCTGCCTGATTTATAACTCCAGGTTGCAGGTATTGCTAATGAAAAGGAAAGTATTCAGACAGAATGGTTTAGGTTTCCATGATGGCTGTGGCTATCATTGATCTTCAGTGTGTATTCCCTCATTTCTAATCTAATGATTGGTATTTAGGGCAGCTTTTTGCATGCAAAGAAGCTTCTTGTATTTTTGTACAGGTAATCTTGACTTACAACAGTTCATTTAGTGGCCATTCAAAGTTACAATGGCACTGAAAAAAGTGACTTATGACCGTTTTTCACACTTATGACCGTCGAAGTATCCCCACGGTCATCAAAATTTAGATGGTTGACAACTGTCTCACATTTATGATGGTTGTAGTCTCCCAGGGCAAACTTCTGACAAGCAAAGTCAATGGGGAGGCCAGATTCACTTAACAGCCGTGTTACTAACTTAACATCTGCAGTGATTCACTTAACAAATGTGGCAAGAAAAGTCATAAAATGGGGCAAAATTCACTTAATAAATTTCAGGAACATAAATTTTGGGCTCAATTGTGGTCATAAGTCAAGGAGAGACTGTACGAGGCGAGGAGAGGCTGGGTGTGACAAGGAGTGGCTGGGAAGGGAGGGTTGAGGTGGAGCTGGACATGATGAGGAGAGGATGGGCGAGGTGAGGTGCCCCTCAATGTGAGTGATGTCAAGTTGGCCACACCCACCTAGTCACATGACCACCGAGCCTTGCCTATCCAGCTGGTCATTAGGGCAGAGAACTGGTTGTTAAATTATTTGAATCCCAGCACTGATTGGTATGCATCAATGCCTACACGTAGTTGCAGAGAAATCTAAATCAAGTTGGGAATTTTAATTATTTATTGTAAAATTTATATCTGCAGAAACCTAAGTTAAGTTAACCTGCAACACTTGTATAAAACTAAACAATATTGCATAACAGTTTTGCAACTGCAGATATATTTCAACAGGCTGTAAATCACCTTCAAATGGGCACACATGGAACAAGCAAAAAAAAAAATCCACAGTAATAGGATACAAACTATTTTAAATTCTGAACAATACCTGCAACCAGATAATCTATGCATATCATGTATTTGCACCATGTGAAATGCTAAAATATTTCATTATGTAGGAACAGTAGTCAGTGCAAACACAAAAGAAATTGATTCATGAAAACATGGTTCTTCATTGTCAGGTATTGAATGGTTCATTGCAGTCTCCATTGATGGATTGGAAGAAATGTTATTGATTCAATTGAAATTGGAGACTCTACCTATAAAGTGCAATTGGTATCTACTGATCTTCTTGGCCATAGCTAAATGTTATTATTTAAATTTATATGTTGCCAGACTCCTAGTGACTCTTGAAATAATTCCCTATTGTTTCAATTTTCCATTTCAAGATTACAACTCTCACTATGGATTACAGGACTCTCATTGCTTTAGAAATGTTTTTATAATATTTTTATATTATACTGGTTTAATTACTTTTTTAAAAAAAAATCAGGCATTTATTTCAAATAGAACTTTATGTAGTTCTAAAAGCTGTGTCGTATGAACTTCACTACTTTAAAGAAGATTGCAAAATGTGTATAAGGAAAAATTGACCCAAACCACAGCTACTTATTTAATGAAATGTTTTCCATAATTGGGCCTAACTATTTCTTTAATTTAATTTATTGAACCTTTTTCAACACTTACATGTTGAATGACTCTTCTGCTTATGAAAAAGAAAAAAGCATTGAAAATGGTGTTATTGGTTTAATGAGATACTCTTGATATATCAATAGGACCCATATGAAGTTCTGTTAAACTCAGTGGCAAAGATATGCAAACATTCTGAACATCCAATACAGTCAATTTTACAAAACTGCATGTCAAGATACGTTCAGCACAGTTTAACATGAGTTATAAAGTACAATGGTTTGGATGTAGTCATTGGTATAAACTGGACTATATTCAAGATTATCATGCTTCGTTTACAATTTAAGATCTAACCAAATTCTATACCTGTTTAATTCCAGGGTTAATTCAGAGCATGTGGCTCACATGGTAAGATGCTGGGCTTGCATACCACTAAGGTTGGCAGCTCGGCGGTTCAATTCCCAAGAGCGATTAAAACCGTCTCCTGCTT
>JANHJO010004271.1:241025-256689 GCA_032468235.1 Pseudoxyrhopus heterurus
TATGTTTGACCCAGGATCAGCCTTTCTCAAACTGTGCTTGCCCTCAATTCCACTGAACTAGCTGGAGTTCATAAAATTCCAACACTGGATGAAACTTTTGGGGAAATGATAGCAAAAGAACTAAAAATCCTCTACCCCAGGAACAGGCAACCTACAAGTCTCCCAGCAACTCTTTACACATCCAAATTCCAGTAATTCCAATTTCAAACCACGTTCAAACTACATAGACACCTTTCTGCAAACTACATAAACACCTTTCTGCTTTGACTAAAAGTGAACTTGCTTTAAGGGAGACATTGTCTTTATAAGAAAAATTTGGGTGACTTCAATAACCACAACACTTTTTTCACTTTATTTATCATTTAATCAAAGAGTTTGATTAGTTTGAGCTTAGCACAGTATATTAAATCTTCCCACATCTAGTACCATCTCCTACATCTATAAATTGCACATTGCCAACAATAAAAACAGCCCTCCAACTGTTCTTCTGGAATCCAACTCAAGATACAAGCATTTTTCTCCCTGCTGTCATACTAGCTGCATCAGGTAGAACATTGGTTTTCCACTGGAGAGTGAGTGTTGTTTTAGCGGTAGTGAGTTTGTGAGGAGAAAGTCAAGGAAAAAATGGTTGGTTTTTACAATGAATGGTTGGAGAATAACTCACAAATGAAATTGATCATAGTGCAGCAAAAGAGGAAGATCTCTTAGCTTTCTTAATAGTCAAACAAGAGACACAAGGAAGTCCTTGATTTACAACAGTTCATTTAGTGACCATTCAAAGTTATAATGGCACTGAAAAAAGTGACTTATGACTGTTTTTCACACTTATGACCATTGCAGCATTCCCATGGCCACATGATCAAAATTCAGATGTTTGGCAACTGGTTCATATTTATGATGGTTGCAGTGTCCCCAGGGTCATATGGTCAGCTTTTGCAACTTTCTGACAAGCGAAGTCAATGGGGAATCCAGATTCACTTAATAAACACGTTACTAACTTAACAAATGCAATGATTCACTTAACAACTGTGTCAAGTAAAGTTGTAAAATGGGGCAAAACGCAACAAAAATTTCCCTTAGCAACATACATTTTGGGCTCAATTGTGGACATAACTTGAGGCCTACCTGTAGTTAATTTGATCATGCTTTTTTGGACTTCATTTTTCTTTTACATAATATGTGTAAAATAAGTTTCTCTCTTGGTTATGATGATTTTGCAGTGTTTTTGTGTGTTGATTTAGGCAGCGGTCAGACTGATTTTGAACCACAGCTGAAGAATATGAACAAGGAGATTTTTACTGTTGTTGCCTGGGACCCTCGAGGATATGGAAAATCAATCCCTCCAGTTCGAGATTTTCCTCTAGACTTCTTTGAAAGAGATGCAAAAGATGCTGTTGACTTGATGCAGGTAAATACCTTCAGGCTTCTCCGAAACCCGGTTTTGAAATCTATGATTTCTGAGAATTCTGCACATTAAAGTTTGGAAATAAGCAAGTAGAACCTCTAAGGCTGTGCCTTTGAAACTTTACGAGAACGAAGATTGAACCTGTTCAGAAGCAGAATGTTTCTATAGTAGCTTTTTTATTTTCTCCTTGATCTATTCTATCCAGGTAAAAGATCTCATTATTTTGAATAAATAAAAAAATAAATAAAAAGAATTAAGTGTTGCAATGTAGAGGATGTGCTTTTTTTTGTATCTTTGACAGTGTTGACTGCCTGGACAAGTCGCTGGAGATTTCTAGGCAATAAAGATAGTCCTTGGTTAAGAATGGCCATTTGGACTGGAATTCCCGTCATTAAACAATGCAGTCATAAAGCGCCATGTTACATGACTGCACTGCTTAGCAATAGCAATTGTGGTAGCCCTGGTTGCCATTATGAAGTGAATCCCTGTGGGTCATTAAGCAAGGACATCATGTAGTCCCCATTTGTAGCATCCTGAGTTTGTCAGATATCGGCAAAGAAAATCACAAATAGCAACCACACAAATGCAGGACATCTCGATATCATGTCAAGGTAATGGAAAGTCACTGGAATAAATCTACCCCTGCACTCTCTCTAGTCCCTTTGTCTTTCTGCCATGCTGTCCCTTTGTGTACCTTTCCTGACCCACACCAAACGCCCATGCGCTCTCCCTGACCCTTGGTGTGCCTCTAGTGCACCCCCTCACACCTCCTTGTTTCCTCCCCCACCAGCAGCGGCCAATTACTTGTCTGTCACCCTGGGACTTGCAACTTCCTGCCTGCTTCCCCATGGATTTTTTGTTGTGGGAAGCCTGCTGGAAGTTGCCTTGCCTAATGACTGTGGGATTCAGCTAACAATGGTAACCAAGACTGCAGGGATTGCTGTCACTAAAGCAATGTGGTCCCATTTGCCATTGTAAGTCAAAGACTACCTGAAAACCAAACTGGCTCTTTGGAGTCGTGCTTGTCAATCTTGGCCACTTGAAGATGTGTGGACTTCAACTTCCAGAATTACCTAGCCAGCATGAGGAATCCTGGGAGTTGAAGTCCACACATCTTGAGAAACGCTGCTCTAGAGAATATGCTACTGCACTAGTGACAATTGGTGTGATTCTACCTATTCACATGAATTGAAGAGTGGTAAGAAAAGTATTGCAGGGGCAGTGAAAGGTAACGCTCTCTCCTTGTGGATGATCCATCCTTCCACTGGTGCTTCCAGACAGACTTCTTTCTGACCTTCTACTTTGGTGAGGAAACTGTGTAAATCCTAGTGTCACGTGACCATTTTATTTTTATGCAAATTGGGTAGATTTAACTAGATATAAGGCTCCTGCTATTATTTGAATGCCAAGTGGTCATTGTAACCTAAACAAAACTGCTGATCATTGTTGTGGTTAGTATTATTTAATATTCATATATAATATGATTTAGTAATATTTAATAAATTTACTGGGCTTTGTTGCTGCAATTTAGCCACGTTAAATTCCTTTTATATCAGCGAGAAGGTGTTGCTTTCAAAGAATCAGTTAACTTTAGGCCAAGCCCCTCATCCATGAAAATGAGTTATTTCCAATCTGTTTCCTTATGCTCAACAAGGCACTGAAGTTTCAGAAGTTCTCTTTATTGGGATGGAGCGATGGTGGAATAACCGCACTCATTGCAGCAGCAAAATATCCAGATTTGATCCGCAAAATGGTGGTGTGGGGAGCCAATGTGTTCATTACAGAAGAGGATGTGAAAATTTACAATGGTGTGTATCAGCTAACATCCATGAAAATGAGTTATTTCCAATCTGTTTCATTATGCTAAACAAGACATTACAGAAGACGATGTGAAGATTTACAATGGTATGTATCTGTCAGCCCTTTGAGGTAGTCCAGACAAGAAACCAAACCAGGAGTAGTAACACTACTTTTATTGAAAAGTTATAGGAACAGAATCTTGCAAGTCTGAAAGCACTTCTCTCCTCTCTTCTTTTTGCTTCCAAGAGAACTAGGGAAGGTCCCTTCTGAGATACTTTCTCTCCCCCTCTTCCTTCTGTGTATTGAGATATCTCTTGCCTGACCATTGCTCTGGCTGTGGCTCTTCTTCTTGTTTTTCAAGATTTTTCTCACAGAGTATTATAATGTCAGATCAAATTTAAGAAAGAGGATGTTTATGGGAGGGGTTGTGTTGGTCTGGTTATATGAGTACGCCTTCAAGTTTGTCTTGACTTCTAGCAACAGTCTGGACAAGTCCCTGCAAGTTATCTTGGCAATCTAAGTGGCTTGTTGCCTTCCTAGAACTGACAGAAGCCGATCGGCCCAGGGTTACCCAGCTGGCTTTGTGACTTAAGGCAGGACTACAGTGACAATTGTTCGTTGAAGTCATTAGAAATCCTGCCTTATGGTTCTCAATAGTCTAGAAATCTGTTAAACCTTTCTGCCTATTACAAACACATTTCCAATGCAAATATTTCCAAAGAGGTAGTCATGTTTTACAGGAGCAACAATAACCCGAGAGAGATTTTTAGTGCCTGAAGATTAGAAAAAAACAATTACTAAAGCATGTCATAAACTTTTATGGATCAAATCCAAGTAATCAGATGATATCCCGAAGACCATAATTAATTGAATAAATTGGATAATCCAAATTGAATAAAGAGGTTTTTGCATCTAACCTCTTCAAATAACTCATTGGTTGATTCAGTTCCTCAGAATATACATTTTAAGAATAATATAAAATATATAAAAATCTCAATTCTGCAGCCAACCTATCAAAATATGAGGTATACCTTATGTACGTATTTAAGGAGTCTCTAATTATTTTCAAGCAATTTAATCATTTTTAAAATACCCTGTGGGTTCAAAATGCTCAGACAGGCATTTAAAAAAATACATACCAGGTCAGAAATAATACTGAGGGGAAACTATATTTTATCATTACATACAGGTATCCGTGATGTTTCAAAATGGAGTGAAAAAACAAGAAAACCTTTGGAAGAAATGTATGGATATGAGTATTTCAGCAAAATAAGTTCAGCTTGGGTAGATGGAATCTCCCAGTTCATGCAAAAGTCAGATGGTAAGAACCTGGAACTGCGGCCTAGTTTGTTTTATCTGTTATTAAAAAAGTAATACTTTTGTGTTTCCCATATCCCAAATACATTCTCCTCCAGGCTTTGCTGCAACTTTTCATTCCTGCCATCTTTCTCTGTTTTCAGGAAAAGTTGCATGTGAAAGAGAGAGACATAGTTGCTTTCAGAAGATCCTGGTGCTATGCTTGATGAAGTTGAATGAGCTCATTCAAGCCCTTTGCATCCATAAATGACCATAGAGACTGGGAACAAATAAAGAAATGTCTCCGAGCCTAATGTTTTCAAGAGGTGTTAGACTATAAATTCCATCACCCTCAATCAGTATTCCCCAACACTCACAGTAGCTGAGTTGGAATATTGTAATTTAACACAGCTGGAGGCCATTTGATTGCAGGAGCTGCCCTTAACAGTAAAGTATAACCTTGTAATCAGCCCCTCTGTGTCCTCACTTTCTCTTGAGTGGAGAACTTGAAGTGCCAAAGGGTGAAGTATTTATTGAAGTACAGTACAGGCAGCCCTGGACTTACAACAGTTTGTAAGAACATCTAGAAATAGACGTTTGTATGGAAAGATTATAAACTCATTGTAGATAGTCCTCGACTTATGACCAGTTGACTGCCACACGCCCTCCCCATAGTCGCATTTCAGGCACTTGGCAACTGATTTGCATTTACGACTGGTTGCAGCACCCCGTGGTCATATGATCATGATTTGCAATGGCAAAAACGTCTGTTAGATATGCTGGACTTGCTTAATGACCACATGATTCATTTAATGACCAAGACACAGTTTACAACCACCATAAAAAGTCATAAAATCAAATTTGGCCACATGGTGCCTCACCTTATGATCGCAATGACTTGCGGCTGAAATTTCAGGCTCTATTGTGATTGTAAGTCAGGAATTACTGATAGTGTTCTGGAGCTCTAAAAGAAGATCATTGCACTCAAAATTCCTTCATTCTGATGGTTTGAGGGAGGGAAGGAGGGCAGAGAAAACAACAAAGAAAACCCAACCTTCAGTGAAATATATTATCCAAGCCAACCTTCCATGTAAATTCACACAGCACATCTGAAGTTTTCCTTTTACCGATGAAGAATAAACTTTATAGCAGGAGTGTCAAACTCGCGTCGTCATGGCGGCATCACGTGATGTATTGGGACTTCTTTTCCTTTTGCTAAACCAGGTGGGGGCGGGGCCAATACGCGGCCAGTGGTGGGATTCAAATTTTTTTATTACCGGTTCTGTGGGCGTGGCTTGGTGGGCGTGGCTATGCAATCGGCCAATCAGAGGTGGTATTTGCTGGTTCGCCGATCCAATCAAAATTATCGCTACGGGTTCTCCCGAACCTGTCAGAATTGGCTGAATACCACCTCTGCAAGCAACGCATTCAGCCTGCGGACCATGAGTTTGACAGCCCTGCTTTAAAGTAATGTTGTCTTCCATGGTAGATAGAAGGACTCGGCTGTGTAAACAGTTCTCTGAAGTCAGCATTTCTCATAGGCTGACATCTTAACTTCCCTTATAATTTTTTTAAAAAATTACCAAGAATTACCAATGTGTTGTGTTTCCTGAACGGAACAAAAATGGAGCCCAACAAATAGTAGCTGAATTGCTTCTATTTCATTCCTGCTTTACTGAGTCAATTATACTCTGCAAAGCACATGATATAAGTGGTTTCTGTTTAATTCAGATTGGTTTCTGTTTAATTCCAGGCTGGATCATAAGAACAGCACAGGTGTGATTGTTCTAATTATTTTAATTCATTCATAACCTGAGGAAATGTTTGGATTTACCCAGAGAAAGGGGGGGGGGGTTGAAAGAAAACTTCATTTTTAAACATCCTAAAATAACTCTCCATCACCTCTCCCCACAACAACCTTTGATAGGAATGTAGGGGAGAACAAGAAGTTGCTTTATTGCATATGAAATTCTTCTGTTGTTTTACTTCCATTCTAGGTATGGTACATATTAACTTTACCTATTTCTGCATCTCCAGAGCTAAGTCAATCATTGCCACTAGTAGTTTAAAAGCAATAATTGTTCAGAACTAATTACCACCTGGTTGGGTTTTTCCAGCAAAGTAATCTTAAGTGCTTTCTGCTTGGAACAGTTGTTCAACATATCAAGGACAGAAAGGTTAAATTAGGGAAAACATACAGAATTAGTATCTAGACTGGGAAATGAACCCAGCAGTCATTATTACTACCCTCTGTTTAACGTTTTGGTGATTCATAGAGTCACTTCGAAGGAGGGCGGCAAACAAATTTAAGAAATCATAATTTATAATTTTCATATATGCCCAACAAGACCCCTTTAGAATGGTAGTTCTGCCTGAAATGCTAATCTGTGATTTCAAAGTTCAGATGAAATCTTTAGATTTACCTAACAGACTCTTCATTATGGTCATGGCACAGTTGTCTTGTTTCAAAAACCCATGAAGTTTCTCTCGTGTAGGTATTTCTTTTTGGGCCTGTGCTTAGACCAGGATATGTATATGAACATTGTTTTCCATGTATGAAGAAAGAGCATCAAGATTTAATCTTGTAGATATATTTGGAGATGGGAGGGATGCAGCAATTTTCTGAACCATGTTACAAGCGTAATTTTCAAATGTGCAGACTACATTTAATTTAATTTAATCCAATCTAATCTATATCTATAAAACAGAAGTGTGGATTTGTGTGTATGTGCCCTATACGCTCCTCCACCCCTCTACCAATCATACCCAAACTTCACATACAAGAACTTTACCCTCCTGAGATGAGCACTGGGGGGTCACGAACGCTTTTGGGGGGTCTACGCCCCAAAAAAAGGGTGCCAAAGTGCAGACCCACACCAACACACCGGCAAACCTTTACTGTGCATGCGCTGCCTGTGCCGCATGCGCACCACAGGCCTTCCAGCCGGCTCTGAAGCCGGTGGCCATTATGAGGAGACAGCGATGGGACGAGGTTTGCCCAGCCGCAGCCTGCAATGGGGGAGGGAGCACCGCTGCCACTGGAAGTATTGGGAGGGAATCTGGAGAGAAGAAAAAAAAATGTTGCAGCTGTAATTAATACAATGCAAAATGTTGTTCTTGGCCAACTGCTCTCACTTGCTATTCTGAATTGCTCATCAATGATGTTAATGTTCGAGAAATACAGCTGTTTTGCAATGGGGAAGTACATTGTTTTCACTTTTTTGCCTCTTTTAAATAAAAAGATTCATTTTAGTTCAATGCCTATGGAGATTCTCAGTCGTCCAGGTCATGGTTGTCCCAAAGGTGCTTTTTTCAAGAGGCAACTGGACTTTCTGATTTTTCTTTGACGCCGTTTCGCTTCTCATTCAAGAAGCTTCTTCAGCTCTGACTGTATGGTGGGGAATGGAAGGATTTATACTTCTTGCAGACAGCTGGTGATTTGCATTCTTTTAGTTCATTTTGTTCCTCCACAGGTGATATCTGTCAGCATCTACTGCCTCTTATTAAATGCCCAACACTAATTATACATGGTGAGAAAGATCCATTGGCACCCCGTTTTCATGCAGAATACATCCACAAGCATATCCAAGGTTCACGGTAACTTTCATATTTTACTGGTTGGATGAGAATCTGATGTAATGAATATTTATCATTTTATAAAACATTAACCGCCTCCCATGTCTTCCTGCTTTTGTTATAGGAGACTTCAGGTGCTATAAAATTTTTAAGAGTGCTGCAGAGATATACAAATATTTCTAAGTTTGCTAAGGAATTAAGATTTGCACATTATGTTCACCTTCGTTTCCCTGAAGCACAAATCTCTATTCTGCTTGAGAATGCAAATTGGTCTAGTGATTAAGTGCTAGCCTAGATACTAGGAGCCTGCAAGTTCTAGTCCAGTCTTAGGCATAAAAAAATCGGTTGGGTAACTCTGGACCACTCGCTTTCTATCAGCCCAACTTGCCTTAACAGGGTTGTTATTGTTGAGGAAAATAGGAAGAAGTACTATTAGGTACATTCGCTGCTTTTGATTTATCTATAGAAACAATAAAGGCATAATAAAAATAAATTTGGAATTAACAGCAATAAAATGAAATGTTAACTGGGTTATCCTCCACTACCACCCCCTCATTCTGGCAACATACATATTACCAGGGTAAATTCATTCATTGTGAACCCATTAAGGCCCAATAGCAATAGCATGTATATACCGCTTCATAGTGCTTCGCAGCCCTCTCTAAGCAGTTTAGAGTCAGCATATTGTCCCCAACAATCTGGGTCCTCATTTTACCGACCTCGGAAGGATGGAAGTCTGAATCAATCTTGAGCCGGTGAGATTCAAACTGCTGGCAATCAGCAGTCAGCAGAATTCGCCTGCAATACTGCCTTCTAACCACTGTGCCACCATGGCTCTTGTCAAAAAGGTTGGAGCTTATGGTCTGAGGCAAGTAACTACAGGAAGAAACATCAAGGATTGCTTCTTAGGAAGCAGACTATGGGCTTTTGGTAGTGGTAAGGCAAAACTACTATATAGCCTTCTTTCACTGAACAGAGACGTATTTCTAAGGAAAACTTTTATGGGACAAAACTAGGCACCTATTGATCCCCAATCTGTTTTGCTTGTGGATGCTTTAGACTTCAACCTCCATTATGCCTACAGTCAGCATAACCAAAGGGAAAGTGACATTTGTTCATTCAGTGTTTCCTTTGGAAGGAGTTAAAATCAGCCATAATCTCATTTAGGCCCTTCAAAATAGATCAGTTCTATTGCAATACCTGTACTTAGAGGCCTAAAGAAATGATCAGGCCTTAGTCCAGAGTATACTTACAAAATATGATTTGACTTCAGATCATGTATTTCTGTTCCTCCATTGGTTTGTTTCTATTGCATCAGCCTATTTATCTCTATACAAGTGTGTACAATAATCTTTACCAACCCAGTGTTCCCTTGGTGTGCTAGAACTCGCAATGCCTAGAATGACAAAGCAGGATTTCCATTGGCTGGCATGGACTGCTGTTTCTAATTTTAATGTCATTTGGAAAACCGCAAGTTAAGATCAGCAAGTTAAGGTCACCTTGGCATACTTTAACCTATTCAACCTTTTGTCGTTGCAGATTGCATTTTATGCCAGAAGGAAAACATAATTTACATCTACGGTTTGCAGAAGAGTTTAACAAAATGGTAGAAGAATTTCTTGTTTAAAACACCTACTTCTTTGCTATTCCTGAGAGATTTGATATAGTTCAGCTGAAACTGGCAACAGGGAACTGTATTCTTAAGGGAAAGAGTGCGACAAGGGAACATACATTGTTTGCCCTAGCCAGCTTTTCTCCAAATGATGGCAAAACGGATGTATGCCAATAATTCTGGGACATGGAAAATGATTAAAAACTGCTAGGAGCGGGAATATTTTCTCAAAAGATTTGTAAAAATATTAAGGGAGCCACATAAGTTTCAATAAATACTTTTTATTGCCCAGATTCAATCTTGAAGAAAAGCACAAACAGAAGTCATTATCCAAAACGCATGCCTTGATAGAGTCCTCAACATTGAACACCACACAAAAGCCATTGTAGAATTTTACAGCAGACATTCTTGAAGAGTTTACACAATGCACAAAAGAAAGCAACGTAAGACAGTGCCACAGAAAACATGCTCAATCCCAGCTGTCTGAATTCATGCCTGCTCTACTAGTATTCCAGTTGCAATTGTGCCTGTTTCTGCCTCAAAGTCTTACGGAGGTTTTTTAAAAAAAAAAAAAAAAAGGCTGCAGACATGATTTGGAACATACAGTGATTCTGAATATTAAAAAAAAAATACCTTAGTTCTTAAAGTGAGAGGGAATAAAGCTCCAAACTTTACAAGCCAATGATTTCCTGTGTTACAAAAAAAAATAGTTTTAGAATCCAGTTGTTGCAATACCTGTATCTTTTGAGGAGCCTGATCCCAAAAGTTGGAAATGATCAGTTTGAATCACAATTAAAGTGTTACAACTTACATGCAGAATTCTAATTGCAACTGTAAACACTTCTATCCAGTGGATGTTCTTGTGAACAAGACGAGGAAAAACTAATCAAAGTAAGTTTTCCTACTGCCTCTGCAATTGTGTAGAATATTCTTTAGCATGTGAAAAATATTTCATGGGTAGACCAAAAAAAAGATTTCTGCTTACTCTAATTGGTAGAAAAATCTATTACGAATCTTTCTTAATTACTGTCTTTCCAGTGGAATCAAGATCAATGGTCAGTAACGAGGGATACGCAAATCTTCTCCGATGTAACCCCCTCCAGAAGTGTTGGGACTGTAGATCCCACTGTTCCCATGAAAGAAAGAAAATCTTGTGCTGTTTAGAAAATCTGGGAATTGCATATTACAACACATCTAAAAAATACCAATCTAGAGAAGCTTTGTTTGCAAAGCACTCAGTAAATCTTTTTCTTAATTTAGATAAAGTACTATAACATCTCTCTTTAATAAAACTTTAATCCCTGCAGGAATTTTCCTTGAGAATTATCTTAAATACCAATTAGGGGTGCAGAATCTATAGTTGCATACATGTGGAAGCAAGTTTATTCTTAAGATTTTAATATATAATGTAGAGCTGGTCCTACTACCAGCACTGTTGATGAAGAGTTCAACTTCATAGCTTTAAAATTTAATAGGATTTGTATCTCCCTAATTAAATCATCTTGCCAGTTTATAAATATTAAAGTAATAGAGCAGGGTCACAAAAACTGTTGACAGAGGCAACAGTGAAAAAAGCACCAAGAATAACTGGAAAAGCATGCACTCATACAGCTGAACCGCTCTCACCTTGGACACTTGCCTATGGACTAACCCTACTCAAATCTCTTAAGCTTCATCCTCCTCTCCTTCCTCCTCAAACTCTCCTTGCTCATCTGCAGTAGCATCTTGATATTGCTGGTACTCCGAGACCAGGTCATTCATGTTGCTCTCGGCTTCCGTGAACTCCATTTCATCCATGCCTTCGCCGGTGTACCAGTGCAAGAAAGCCTTCCGCCGGAACATGGCTGTGAACTGCTCAGAGATCCTCTTGAAGAGCTCCTGGATTGCGGTGCTGTTGCCGATGAAGGTGGCAGACATCTTCAGGCCTCGGGGAGGAATGTCGCACACGGCCGTCTTCACATTGTTAGGGATCCACTCCACAAAGTAGCTGCTGTTCTTGTTCTGGACGTTCAGCATCTGCTCATCCACCTCCTTCATGGACATTCTGCCCCGGAAGATGGCTGCCACCGTCAGGTATCGGCCATGGCGGGGGTCACAGGCCGCCATCATGTTTTTGGAATCAAACATCTGCTGAGTCAGCTCCGGGACCGTCAGGGCACGATACTGTTGGCTGCCGCGACTCGTCAGGGGAGCAAAGCCAGGCATGAAGAAGTGCAGACGAGGGAAAGGCACCATGTTGACCGCCAGCTTGCGAAGATCTGCGTTCAGTTGGCCGGGGAACCGGAGGCAGGTGGTCACTCCGCTCATGGTGGCAGACACCAAGTGGTTGAGATCGCCGTAGGTTGGAGTTGTGAGTTTCAGTGTGCGGAAGCAGATGTCATATAGAGCCTCATTGTCAATACAGTAGGTTTCATCCGTATTCTCTACCAACTGGTGGACAGAGAGGGTGGCATTGTATGGCTCAACCACCGTGTCTGATACTTTAGGAGATGGCATTACACTGAAGGTGTTCATGATCCTATCAGGATACTCCTCCCTAATCTTGCTGATGAGAAGCGTTCCCATGCCAGATCCGGTGCCCCCACCCAACGAGTGGGTGAGTTGGAAGCCCTGTAAGCAATCACAGCTTTCAGACTCCTTCCTTACTACATCCAGCACCGAATCCACTAGCTCAGCTCCCTCTGTGTAGTGGCCCTTGGCCCAGTTGTTCCCAGCGCCACTCTGGCCTAAAAGAAAAAAAAATACCCAGAAGAAAATTGGTTAATAATTATTTCACAAGTATTACCTTGCACCATGCATATGTAGAAAACTATTTATACGCTTCAGTTGTATTTTGGTCAAATTCTCCAAACAGCTCTTTAAATGACTATGCCAACTATTATACACACAGGAGATGCGTTACATATTAATATTTTACAGATTGTTCTCATTTAGTAACTGCCTCAGAGAGCCACTGTTATAACAATGATGAAAAATAACTTTGTGACCAATCCTCACATATACAGACTTTGCAGTTGAAGTTCAATCACTAAATCATGATTTTTCACTTAGCACCCACTTTGCTTATCTACCAACTTGGTGGTCTCAATTGTTGCTAAATGATACAAGGTGTGTATAACCTTGTGATCACAGAAGATGTAGCTGTTTTAAGGAGCTACCCACAGATACGTGAATGTCCTTGCACATACCAAATAATGTTATTTCCTGTATATCTGAGCATTCCAAGGCTGCAATTAAATATAATCACAGTTTCACACATACTACTAAGCCAAAATGAAGCTTTTATTCTCAGCCTAATATATCACATATATCCCGCCCCTGTAATTTATTCAACAGACTGTATCTGAACCCAGGCACCATTTATTATAAATAGGGTAAATACTGCTACCGTGCTGATTTCTCAGCCGTAACTTAACTCTAGGGAATTAATTTCTCCAAGGCTATAAGACTTATTAACCTTTTTAAACCACACATTTCCCATGCCTAGAAATGCTTGACTCTTTTTTTTGGTCTACTTTCAATAAATTGTGAAAAAGCTTTTGTCCAATGCAGGTGAAATAGATTTAAGAGTCAGTAGTCTGTCCTTCACATATATTCTTTATATATGCTGAGTTCAAATGACTTAAAACAAGTCTAGCTTTTTGCAATGCATGGAAACTTACAGCATCTGACTTCCCTCAGCATTGGCCATGCTGCTGAGGAGTGTTGGAAGTCATTATTTAAAAATTTACAGAGGGCCACTTAATGCACATAATTTTGTGCACATAATTTTGTGCAAAAAAACCAACAGCATCCCACTATTTTCCATTGGCAGTTTCCATCAAGAATGGCCAATTTGCTTTTCAGCCACAATTATTTATTTTTTTATAAGAAGTCATGGAGATCAGCTACACACCAAAGACAAAATTATCAGGCCTAAAGATCTGACCAAAAGGTCCAGATCTGACCGAGTCCATTGTGCCAGGCTCCAAGTCAACGAGAATTGCACGGGGAACATACTTGTTACCTGTGAAAAAGAAAAAAAAATCCAGTATTACTGATCCAACCAATTTTTATTTAAAAAAAAAAAAAGAAACACAAGGCTGCTTCCACGGTCTTGGCAACTCCTTGCTATTCAGTGAAGAAACACAGCTACAATACAAATGGAAGGGGAGGGGATAGTTCGAGGCATGGATGGCCAATCTTTTGGCTTGCCTGGGCCACTTTGAGGAATTGTCTTGGGCCACATATAAAATATATATAATGTAGTAATGTATATAAATCACATACAGGTAGTCCTCGACTTACAACAGTTCATTTAGTGACCGTTCAAAATTACAGTGGCACTTTAAAACGCGACTGATGACCGTTTTCCACACTTATGACCACTGCAGCATCCCCATGGTCACGTGATCAAAATTCAGAGGCTTGGCAACTGGTTCATACTTATGATGGTTGCAGTGTCCCGGGGTCATGTGATCAGCTTTTGCGACCTTCTGACAAGCAAAGTCAATGGGGAATCCCGATTCACTTAACTAACTTAACAAATGCAATGATTCAATTAACAATCGTGGCCAGAAAAGTCGTAAAATGGGGCCAATTCATTTAACAAATGTTTTCTCTTAGCAACATAAATTTTGGTCTCAATTGTGGTCCTAGCTCGAGGACTACCTCTAATAGTGCTTACTATCTTGTGGGCCACATTAGCAGCTGTCCAGGGCTGTATGCAGCCCATGTCTGGCCACGCCTGATCTAAGGAAACAAGGACGGAATTTCAAGCAGCCATTCATGCTTTGCTAGGGATTTAACCAGACGGGTTTATCCATGATTTGTCACACTCTGCTCTGGGGGGGGGGGGGGCTGCCTTCTTCTAATGTAAAATTCAGGCACAACTTATCACAGCTTTTCTCTCTCCACCCCCTACCCGAGTTACCAGTTGCTTCATTGTAGTAGACATTGATCCTCTCCAGCTGCAGGTCGCTGTCTCCATGGTAGCTGCCGGTGGGGTCGATGCCGTGCTCATCGCTGATGACCTCCCAGAACTGGAATGGGATTTTTTTTGAGAGCTGTTAGCAACTGCGTTCAAAATGCCAGGAAGCTGCAGCAGCACACATGTGCTTCTTGGAGGCACACCCTGTCTAATTCTGCTGTCAGAGCTGCTGCTTCTGCTGCCCCAGAAAAAATCAAGGCAGCTCTGTCAAAAGGGAGGTGATTTTAAAGCACAAAGAAATGACACAGTTACAGCTGAAGGCAGAAAGAGGTTCTATGTGTCACCAACTTGCCATTCATTCTAAAAAAAAATAAATTCTTCTGTATTCTTGCCCAGAAGGAGTGTTGGGGACCATAAATGAAAAATCACAGCTGTTCCTGCTCTTTATTATTTTCAGATATGTTCTAATGAAAACTAGTCTTAAGGCCCCCCCTCCCTTATGTTCAATGTTCTTTATGAAAGAACACGGTGCAATTTTACATCGTGGCTTTATTAACAGCTGTTTGTAGGAAGAAAATGAAGAAAATATTTTGCCCATATTGCAGACTCATTAGAATAACTGAAGATATAGGTGTGATGTTCACACACCTACCTACAAAAAAGAAAAAAAATCAGCTTCCTTCCCGGAGATATAAATATTCACGTTTGACTTGAGGTCCCTTTTTAAAAAAAGGAACCCTCTTAAGTGGTCCTTAGTATTTTTAAGATCTATGGAATGTGTGCTGAACATTTTCCGACTGTCTTAGAGGGGTGGGGTTGTAGAAGGCTTACAGCCGCACAGTGCTGGACTGATCCTATTTCCATCCTTCAGAGCAGCTAACCTTTGGATCCCAATTTTCCCAGGAGGGCTAGTGAACGAGTCTCCTTCTGTGTGGTGGTGTCAAAAGCACCAACAATGGGTAAGGTAAAGGTTCCCCTTGCACATACGTTAGTCGTTCCCGACTCTAGGGGGCGGTGCTTATCTCCATTTCAAAGCCGAAGAGCCAGCGCTGTCCGAAGACGTCTC
>JANHJO010004271.1:277523-287898 GCA_032468235.1 Pseudoxyrhopus heterurus
AGGGCAATATCTGGTCAGATCCAATTGCTTATGTACAGCAGTGAGCCGATGACTGACCTGTAAAGTGTGTGATCAGGGAAGTCTGAGCTTTCTTTGTGTGTCAGACTGAGGAAGTCAGTCTGCATGGGTGTGAAAGTGCATTTTGAATCTTCCATCTTCCATTTATTCAGAAGTTCATCTATCTTGTCTTTCTGTGATAGACAAAACCTCTTCTGTGTGGAAATGATGTGTACACCCAAATATTTGTTGACGTGGCCTAGTGATTTCAGGGTAAAATGTTTTTGCAAATTTATCGCACATACTCCTGTTAGGGCCAATATACATGATGTCATCGACATACACCAACATTTACTCATGCCCACCCTGTGACCTTTTGGTGAAAACGTATTTATCAGCTGGTGAGGCAATAAAGCGTATAGATTTTAGTGTCTTGACAAGACACATATACCACATTTTTCCTGATTGTTTCAGACCATAGAAGCTTTTCTTTAGGAGCCAGGTGTGGCCTTCTTGCTACTGGAACCCTGGGGGACCTCTGATGTAGATCTCTTCATCCAGGGCTGTGTGGAGGTAGGCAGTTTGAATGTCAAACTGGTAGATTTCCTCCTTGAGGGCTGCTGCAGTGGTGAGTGCAGTCTTGACACAATCTGCTTGAACTGTGGGAGAGTAGGTCTCATCATAGTCATCAGGATAGCATTGAGCAAACCCTTGTGCCACTAGACAAGCCTTGTACATGAGTCTGTTGTCTGGCATTGGCTTGATTTTGTAAACCCATCGGGTGCCAATTGCCCTCTTCTCCCTTGGGACTTCTGCAGGGACGAAGACATCAAGCTCCTTCAGGCTGTCCATCTCCTTCTGCATTGCCTCCCTCCATTTATTCTGTTCCTCCTCAGGAAGTTGTAGAACATCCGAATAAGTCTTGGGGGCAGCAGTGATATGGTTGATGGAAGCAATGTGCCCAATGTCATACCTTTTAGGTGGGATCCCCTTTGGACCTACGAACCAGCTGCCACTCTCCGTTGTCGTCCTCATTGGAAGGGTCACCATTGCTGTCACAACATTTAAAGTGTGTAGGAGCTTTTTTCCAAGGGTCGGTGTAGCCACAGAGAAGGCTTTCCCCCGTGGACCCGCCAGCTGACATTGTTTAGCTGACGGGACCTGTAGGCAGCCAACTCTGTGGGATTTAACGGGGTGCTGGGAGGCATACGGTGGTAGAAGGCGGTCTCGAAAGTAACCCAGTCCTAAGCCATGTAGGGCTTTAAAAGTCATAACCAGCACCTTGAATTGCACCCGGAAGACAACTGGGAGCCAGTGCAGCTTGCGCAGGAGTGGTGTTACATGGGTGTATCGGGGTAATAGCAATAGCACTGTATTTATATTCCGCCTATCAGGGCTTGCAACCCCCTC
Source organism: Pseudoxyrhopus heterurus (assembly GCA_032468235.1). NCBI lineage: Eukaryota > Metazoa > Chordata > Lepidosauria > Squamata > Pseudoxyrhopus > Pseudoxyrhopus heterurus. The sequence goes on from JANHJO010004271.1 coordinate 278,931, forward strand.
TAAGCGGTTTACAATGTCATCCTATTGCCCCCAACAATCTGGGTTCTCATTTTATCAACCTTTGGAAGGATGGAAGACTGAGTCAACCTTGAGCCTGTTGGGATTCGAACTGCTAAATTGCAGGCAGCTGGGAGCTGAATATTTAATTACAAAGTACAGCGTTTAGCCTGCTGCACCATTCAAGGCTCTAAAATAAATCCAGGTATTTCTATCCGGAATGAAGAATGAAGAGAGAAAATGTGGTATAGTGATAAAGGTGCTGGACTAGAAACAGGGAAAGCCAAGTTCTGGTCCTCCCCCAGGACAGACGCCAACTGGATGACCTTGAGCAATCACTCTCTCCATCCAAATCAGCAAGCTACAGGAAAAGCACAGTTCTTGTCACAGCACACACTGATAAGCTTCACTGAAACAATGAGGCGAGTTCTTTCAGTGAAGCTAAGAAGAACAGACACTTAGCCGAGACAATTTCATTTTTTTTTTCCTTTTTCCCAGATTCTGATCTAGGTAAAGAGATTGAGAAATGTTTCAAATGGGAAAGGCCCAGTTTCTTAGCACCTATACCCTCACTCAGGGGAGGGATTCTACCGGTTCAGCCCTGCGCTATTCTTACCTTTATTTTGTTCTTTTGAAGTCCAGCTGATCGGTGCGGCAGCGTGGATTGCCACGCCTCAGCTGTTTTTTGTCTTAGCGGCTGCAAGAAAAGGTCAGTATCCTCGCTATTTTACAATGTAACACGCGTGCGCAGTGCGCAAAAATCGCACACAAAGTGAACCAGTTGTTAGACGGGTAGAATCCCATCCCTGCCCTCACTGAACTTTTTTCTTCGCTCATAAATATCTCATCCTATTAAAAAGAATTCTGCTTTCAGTAACCAAAATACACAGTTATTCCACACCAAAAAATACTACAGATTTAGGGTGTTCACTTTGCTAAGTGTTTGAACGCATATCTATTATTAATCCCTTCTAATGTGGAATTAAGATTCTTCAGAGAAGTTTAACTGCCTAGCAGCTAGAAGCTGGAAAAAGCAACCAGAATTAGAGGTTCGGCATCTATCTCAGGGGTGGGGAATTATGACCCTTTTATGACTTGTGAACTTCAACTCCCAGAATTCTTGAGCCAGCCTCAGGAATTCTGGGAATTGAAGTCCACAAGTCATAAAGGGGCCATAGCTCCTCACCTCTGATCTATTTGAATGAATGAGACTGTATCAAAGGATCTCCACTTCTTTCTACACTTGTTTGAAGTTGTTCACAATAGACCTTTTCTTGTAACAACACAAGTTTTAATAAATGTCATTAATTGCCCCTCTAGTCAATGTTTTTGATTTTTGAAAGTTAAAAATATTTTTATGAACTTATCTTCATTAATTTAGAGCCAGTGAATTATATAGCTGAGGGAAATTAACAGGAAAAATCAAGACTCAGAAATACAATTTTAATGACGCTGGTTCATTGTAAAGGATAGGGTAGTGAGAAGATTTTATATTACTCCAATTTGAGTTATGCCGTTCTTGAAAATCAAACTGGGTTTATATCCCAAAATAAACCTAAAAATATTTTCCTAATAACTTTAGCAAGAAAGTAATTTAATATTTTATGCCCTTCCAATTTTTCCTTTTACCAGCAGAGCTAAGGGAAGCTTAGTACTCTCCCCTCCAATAGTAATTCGATTTACTACAAAGTTATATAATAACAGTATGCAAAAAATTGTATATCCATCATCTCACTAATATTTACAATGCTCCGTAACTACAGTGTTCATGATAGCAATACAGATGCAAAGTCTAATATAATTGCTAAAATCTCATTTGCTGCAGGCAAAAATAACAGCAATAATACATGTGTTAAAGGTATTGGAACAGCTTACATTCTGTGACAATGCCTTTAGCACACCCACATTTGCCTATTCCGGATCCTTGGAAAAGACTCAATAGATGGATAAAAATGCCAAATCCAGTCTGAACATTTGGCTGACTGCGTGAGAGACAACAACAATAATAATGGTACCGGTATTAGCAGGAACACTGGTACTACTTGGAGCAATGCATGCATTACAATTTCTTTCACTATCCTAAATGTTTGGGAAAGATCTGATAGTCAAAAGTACTAAATCCAGTCAGAGATATCTGGAGGGACAAATAGATTGAGAGGGATGATTGGTCCCGCAATGGGCCAATTCGTCAAGGCCAACTCACCATGGATAATTTGCCATGGCGAACTTACCATGGAACAATTCGCTGCAGGACAATTCAACAATTCAATTTAATTATTTAAAATAATTTTAAAAATAATTTTAATTTTTCTCATTCACATTTAATTCCCCCCCCCCTCTTTTGGCACCCTTTCTTTAATGCTTCTATTCCACTATTTCTTCAATATTGGTGTAACCCTTGTCTCATGGCAAGTTGTCCTGCATGGCAAGTTGGCTGTGACGAACTGTTGTAGACCTGACTGTTCCAATATCACCCAGATGGCTTAAATGCATATGGGATGACAAGGTCCTGGATATCTCTCCAAACCTAGTCAGTCCCTCAACCACTACATCACACTGGCTCTCCTTCAGTGAAGCTTCTTCTGCAGATTATACCCACTAGATGATGCAAGTTCTCACCAAAGCTGATGGTATTCACAAAGCACCTGGCAGGTGCTATCACAACCTGGACAGAGCATTCAACCACTAGCAATAAAATTATGAAATCCACCTTTATTTTATACAAAATATTATATTTATAATAAAATATATTATATTATTATATTTTTCTCTAAGGAGTTCAAGCCATCACATGGCCCTCTAAGAAACAATACCTCATGCCCTTCCTCTTGCAACAACAGAATGACTCTGCAAATCATATGATGGTGAGAGGGAGGGTTTTTTTTATTTTAAAATGTAATGATAAGAGAATGTTAGGACAATGTATGCAACAATTTGATTTCATCATTATGAATTGATTACAAGTGTACATATTGCTTCTTATGTACACATTCCTATAATGGTTGACCAGAAAAGTGTAAACAATAAAACAACCAGGTAAAAAGAACAATAGTGAGCTAACTGGACATGCCAAATGTTTGGTTTGCCAATATTCTGAAGAACACTATGGCATGGAGAAGACCTTTTTAAAAAGTATATGTTTATGATAATCCCTTCAAAATCAGCATTTTGATTGGACTAGAAGACAAGGACTAAGGAGAGACAGATTAAAATTTCTATTAAACTAAAAAGCTCCCTGAATATTTTTATTCTGTTTATTAAGCCTGTTAATTCATTGATAACTGAAGGCTTCGGTATTCCCCATCGTATGAGGCTCAAAGAGACACTGGGAAAACTATGTACACTGACTGGAATATAGATTAAACAAAAATAAAAAGAGAAATGCAGAGGACAGCTGGAGAATAACCACAATCATTTCCAATGATAGCAAACAGTAGCCAGCTTTTCTTTTATTAGCTTTAAGGATCAAAGCTACCGTATGGACTAATCACAGGTGGTATGCAAAACAACAAAACAAAACAATGTCCTTACTAGTTTTTGGAACTTTACATAACAATCATAAGACTTAATTGCCCCCAAATATCTAGCCCTAAAACTAGTTGATGAGAGGATCAATGTCTATTTAAGGATGGAACTTCAAAACATCTCTTCCTAGAATGAACTCTTATTGAAATACCTTATTACTGTTGGAGTGATCTCTGCACAGAAGAATACACTCAGACTTCCAACTGCATGCGATGAAAACATCCCCACGATGGAAAACGCAATGGAGAATTTGTCCTTTACAGTGTCACTCATACCTGTTTGGAAACATGCAAATATGTCATTTGCATTCAACGCTCAAGGACTGACAGCTCCCTCTACAAACTACAACTGCTGGCTCTTGTAAACATTTCGGAGAGTGCAATGAAGAGGAAATATAAGGCAACATGAGGGCCATTATGCATGTTTGTTTGCTTTTGTGAATTGGTGCCTTTGAATCAGTGCTGACTGTTGATGACTGCATGGACTAATTCCTGCAGTTTTCTTGGCAAGGTTTTGGAAGTGGTTTGCCATTGCCTTCTTCCCAGGCTTGAGAAGGTATTGACTGGCCCAAGGTCACCCAGCTGGCTTCAACTCACAGTGTCCCATTTCTAGGCCAGCACCTTAACCATAGCACCAAACTGGCTCTCTTATCTCTCATCTGAAGTATGGAGAGATAAACCTGCCAACTATCCATGGCACTCAAAATAAAAATGACCTCCCATTCTTATGTAATTATAATTAGTCTAAAAGAGAAAAAACAAAACATAGTTACGCATGCAGGTAAAACATGCCTTTGGGCTCAAGAAACAGATATTCCCATGCCCTTAAAGTCAAGGCTGTGCAAAATTAGGAGGTGGGACTGCCCAAGGAAGTGCTCCAAAATGGAGACACAACCAGGAGAAAGTCTAAACTTGATTCATTTAAACTTACATTTGATTAAAATTAATTACACATTAATATTACAGATATTGTAGTTATTCCCCATATGTCTGATGTTTTCCCTTGTTTTGTTACCTGAAATTTTGTGGGAGGTTTTTTGGGGGGTGCCTTGACCAAGATTTTTGCCTGTTCAACCGATTTAAAAGCATGCTTGTTGGAGAAGTTAAAACACAATAACAATAGATATTAAATGGAACCAATGGACAAAGTTATGTTGAAATAAGGGGTTAATATGGGTGAAATAGGATTTTTTTAAAAACTGGCTTATAGTGCTTAAAATGGTTGAAATGTATCCCCAGAGCAAGTAGATTCAGTAACGTTAATTAAATCACATTTTAAAACTGATCTGAAACAATACCTGACTCTGGAAGTTGACTATATTTTCCTATCACTGGATTCCGAACGATAAGATGGTTAAAACATGGGAAACAGAAAAAGAAAAAAGAACATATGAAGAAAAACACACATCCAATTGCAGTTGTTTTAAAAAATTACAGTGTAGAATTGCTCCTCTAACTGCCCCAGCACATTTATTGTTTAATGATTTGATAAATCTTAGGACTCAACACTTCTTGAATGTCTTCGGGTGGAAATCTGATCTCCACTTCTTTTCCTGTTTCTCAAGACATCTTTGGGTTATTTCAATATTATTTTATGCAACCCTATATAAAATTTTAGAAAGCTGCTTTGCTGTCATTTGCGTTTATATGAAGATAACATTTCCTTGGAGTTAAGCTTGATCTGTGTATCTACATGGATAATATCCATGCAGTTGAGAAACAGAATGGAATGTTACTGTCTTCTTCCCAAGAAAAGTTTCCCAGTCTACCCTATAGGCTGAAACTCTCTAATGTTCTTCCTATCATGTATGAAATGTCTACAATCCTGCTTAGCTACTGAATCCGGAAAAATCATCCTTATCCATCTGCTAAGAGCTGTATGTTCAAAGTTTGATGGAGGCATAAATCGTGTAGAGCTTCTGCTAGAATATGCCTTTCAAAAGCCTGGTGCCATATTTCATTATATCTGTCATTGACAGAATCACCAGATCATAACAATCTCAGAGGCATTACTAAAAGGCACACACAAGGGCAACATTAATTTAGGCTTTGAAAAGAGAAAATGGTATTGGACTAAAAGTAGAGGTTAAAGGTGAATCTGGGTCACTATGATCTGCTAATAGTTATAAATGAGGATTTTGTGGGATCTTCTGATCTTGGCATCTGCTCTTCTCAGCCAAATTCAAATTAACACAAAAGGAGTTGAGATGCTTTCTGTTAAAAGTAGCATAATCTGTAAATCCCAGGATAGTTCTGGCAGAAATGGAAATGTGTCATTGGCCAATGTTTTCTTTCTCCTCAATCTCTGAATTTATCCAGACTAGACACAGACTATGCTAGAAAATGAATCTTGGAGAGATCCAAGATTTGGCTGTATATGTGATGCAATCTAAATTGTGCAACTGACCTACAGAAAATGACAACCTTGAATAAAAAAAAGATGGTTATAACTTATATAAGCGGTAGCAGCTTTCATGGCATAAAACCACAATTACACAGGGCACAACTATCAGTTTATAATTTGGTCTTTCTCTCAGAAGAAAGCTTTTGGAGTGTGTCAGCGCATTGCATGAGCCTTCTAGCTAGTGGGATGTCAGTATATTGGCGTGTAAGGTGGTATCCAGAGATCCTAGCCTGCATAGAGTAGTTTGCCATACCTGGGGTAAAACTGGCATTTGTGGTACCCTGACCAAAATATCTAAACCAACACTGTGACCAAAATATCTAAATCAACACTGTGATATACAAGTGTAGAGATGCAGTATTTAGTAATAGGCATTCTGATATGAGGAATGAAAGGCTATCAAAAGAAGTAAAAATGGCTACATATTAGAACGTGCTTCTGCTTTGTTATATCTGAGAATAGGTTAGGGTAGGGGTGTCAAACTCATGTCGTCGTGGTGGCATCATGTGACATATCAGGACTTTTTCCCCCTTCGCTAAACTGGGTGTGGGCGTGGCCAGCGTGTGACGAATCTACCCCACGGGCCGGGGGTTTACAGCTCTGGGTTAGGGCAAGGGAAACACAATGTATATTGAACACAGTGGAAAGAGGGTTGTTAGCATGCATGTAAAAGAAGAGTTGGAGTCAGGGTTGGGTGGGTGGTGACTGAATTTGGATTCAGTGAATGAGCAGCATGACAAAGGTATGTTGATGGTTTGGTCATGTAGAGAATGCAAATCAAATCACAAAAGAAATATATAAAGTGCGAATGGATTGAGGGGAAAATGAAATCAAAGGAAGTCATGCTTGCATGGAGTTCAGAAAAGAGGTGAGAAATTTCAGGAGCAAAAGGTAATGTATGAAGAAGTGAATGGATATGGTAGAAGTGAGGAATGTTTGCAAAGATAGAAAGTTATGGAGGAATGCAGGGATCGGTGTCGACATACAATAATTTAACTATGCTTCCCTTTCTTTTCATTTTCTTCACAGTTTTAATGTGTGTTGTTCAATAATTCATACTCTTTTTTCCCCCTGAGCTTTGCATAATGGTGCTTTCCCCAAAGGGTAAGATATATATGAAAGGCTCTGTAATTGAAAATGTGTTTGCATAGGAAGCAAATGGAGAAATCAGATGGGCTAAAAGGGCCTATTTTGTTTTTTTCATAATGAGATCCAGTCTACCTGTTATCCACACTCCATCAAGGTGTTAGAATTTTCTGCCTTTAATTATAACATCTAATGCTGGTTACAGTGTGATTTCCTTTGTAGCACATGGATAACTGCCTCAGTAAAACAAGACAATGGAAGTCTTCATTGGAGGAAACTTGATACAGGTAATCCTTGTTTAACCACCACACTGGAGCTGATTGTTAAGTGAAGCGGTTGCTAAGTGAAACTGTAACTGTGCTTATGATGTTGCTTCTGTTTCCCTTTGCTTTACTGACCTGCAGAGGTTGTAAATGCTAATTGTTCTTTAAGTCACTTTTCCATCCCTGACATAACTGCAAACAGTCACTGAACGAGGTAGTGGAAGTTATATAGCAAAACAGCAAGGCTGGCCCAAGACTGCATAATGCCTGAGGCACATTGCTAAATACAGTAACCAGTCAGATGCAAGGCATTCTTCACTTCAACACACAAACAATGGGCTAGCCTCCTCCATGCAACTGATGGCTAACGTTGACTTAAAGGATCCAAGGTAAACTGCAAAGCACACAGCACTTCTAACAACTTGTTGTTTCGCCCACTACTTTCTCCAGCATCTGTCACCAGAGCCAGCTGCTTCATGACAGAGCCCTCTACAGCCTTGCTAGAAGTTAAATTGGGAAGATGGGCAATCAACTACAACAGGGGTGCCAAACTGGCAGCCCCATGGGCCGGATGCATCACACGCAGGCCACGCCCATCCCAGCTCCGCGAAGGGGAAAACCGTCACGAAACGTCATGTGATGGCAACGTGACGCTGCGAGTTTTGACACCCGTGAACTACAATCAAGAAGACACAGTAATATACAGAGACTATATTAACCTCTGGAAAAAGAAAGGTCTAAAGAAATGTACAAATGTGCATTGTTCCTTCTTTCCCCCCCTTTTATTCATAACCAGGGCTTCTAATTGCCCATTGTGATGGTTCTCTTATCTTTCTATCTACAACTAAGGGTAGTAATAAATGGGAAACCCTGTAGTAATCTAGAAAGTCAGGGCCCAGTGAATCTGAAGCTTTGCAACAGTTTGATGCTGACACTCACAGTTGAGAAGGCCCAGTTGTAAAAGGGAAGCCAGAGCAGTGAGGATCATGAAGAGTAGGAGACCCCCCCTTCTTCCGAGAAAACCAACCACTGGGCACATAGCCAGGCAGGATACCAGAGTGATGCTGGCCATGGTGTAATAGTCCGCATAAAAATTGTTGGTGAAGGACATCTTATCTTCATGACCCATCATACTCTTTGCAAAGCAGTGGTGTATTCCATATCCAGTCAACCTGTGGGAGACAACATGAGGCAAATAACAGGAACCATTCCTTTTATGACCATATGCTAAATGATTACTTAGGTTAGGACTATCGTGTGGGCCTTAGTCCAATCCCAAAGAAATAGATTTCCTTTTTAAGAATCATGGGGGGAGGAAGGACAACCGTGAATGATGTATTTCTCCCATTTGCTTGGGTGTCAGGAGCAAATTTAGCTTTATCACACCAGAACTGTTCTAGAAACATCAAGGAGAGCTTGGTATGTGATATGCCAAGACTTGGCACACAAGCTACAGTGCCATTCAGTTCAAACTGCCTACATGAGACATCTCTCCCCCTTGGTGGCGCAGTGGTTAGAGTGCAGTAGTTGTAATTAGTACTTAGCTGCCAGCTGCCTGCAATTTAGCAAGTTCAAATCCCACCAGGCTCAAGATTGATTCAGCCTTCCATCCTTCCGAGGTAGGTAAAATGAGAACCCAGATTGTTGGCGGCAATATGCTGACATTGTAAACCGCTTAGAGAGGGTTGCAAGCC
>JANHJO010004271.1:343022-353026 GCA_032468235.1 Pseudoxyrhopus heterurus
TCAGACCTCATAGGAGGTCCTTGCATACAGGGTTTTAAGGTCTTTTGAAAGTGCTTGGCCTGTGTTTAAAACAAAATTAAAAAAAAAAACCCAGCATTTTCTTCCACTAAGAGAAAAACCGCTAGGTTCTACCAGCCCCATGTTGTTAGTTTTGCTGCCAGAATGTATTTTATATTTATTCTGCTGACAAGGGGCTTTTTAGGATTTTTACTCACCTCACATGCTACTTCCAATTACAGCCAGCCACAGCTGCTAGGGGAGAATCCTTAACTTGTCCTGCTTTAAAACAATTAGGGTAATACCACTCTCTGGCTTTCTTACTGAAGCAGAAGCGAAGTAGGGAAATAGGGAAGGCACTGCAAAATATTCTGCTTTGCTCTCTAGATAGGTGAAAGGTCTGTTAACACTGCATGTGCTTTCTCTTCAGTGGAAGGTAAAATAAATAAAAAACCTTTCATTTCCAAGGATTTGCATATCAACCTTTCAGTAAGGTTTAATATAAGTGAATCCAGAGATAGAGACTACGCAAGATGGATGATGCCTAACAAGGCTGTTCATGTTGCAGAGATGTTTTCCCTTGATAGGTCTTGGAGCCAGAGCCTTTCCTTTTTCAAAGCACTTTACATATCAAGAAATACCAAGGGTGCTTCCTTAGTGCTTTCTGCTTTGCAGTTTACAGGTAGTTTCATGAAGCTGCTTCAAAGCGGTATTTTGCATGAAACCTCATAGAAAGCACATCTTCAAAGAATTGTGCAGCCTTACTTAAAATCTCATTGATACTTTTTGGGTGGGATTAATGCTTAGAAAAGTGTACAGAAAGGTTTTATGCAGTGCAATGCTCTATGTACCTACTGAAAAGTACATAATTCACATTACATTAAGCCAGAATGTTTAAACTATGATTTGTTGGATAAGCCACAATGCACATAAGTACCTTAAATACTTCCGGATGCATATTGGCACTATCCAGTAGCACTCTTATACCACACAACCTCATTTAAAATTGTGTGTGAACCCAGCCTCTTGATAGTTTACGCATGAATTTACGCATGAATTTGCAAGGAGAGTCTATCACCTTTGTTCATGCAAACATTATTTTATTGATGGATGGAAGTTGGAGAAATTGCATAGGATGTCACAAATATGAAAGGCTAAGTGTTCTGGGAACCGGAGCTGAAGAAAATAGCAAAGGAGAGTGTTGAGACAATCAGAATATAGTAAATACTATCTTTTAAAAAGAGATGATAGATTAAGTTATTTTTTTTCAGAATCTAGCTATCTTGTATAATCCATAGATATGACATCAATTATTAAAAAAAACCTAATTCTTATTAATTTGACCATGTGATTTCTTCTAGATATTTATGCTGAATGTCTTAATTTAGACTTGTCTCTTCGTAACACTTTATACCTGTGTGTGCAGACAACTAGTATCTACATGCTAATTTTTTGCCCAAAATAATGGAGAGAGGGATGCCTATTCAAGCACAGGCATGCTTGAAAAACCAATTATCTAGATCTATTTTAGATTAGCTTTTGGCCTGGAAATTACACTGAAGTAGTTTTAGTTGCCCTGAATGTGACTGATGTCCTCTCCATGCCGCTTATTGTACAGTCATCAAACTTTTAGACTCAGAAAGAGAAATATATCTTGTTCCGGGCAAATCAATAGCTTTCTCTCTAGAACAGGGGTCTCCAACCTTGGCAACTTTAAGACTTGTGGACTCCAATTCCTAGAATTCCTCAGCCAGCAAGCTGGCTGAGGAATTCTGGGAGTTGAAGTCCACAAGTCTTAAAGTTACCAAGGTTGGAGATCCCTGCTCTAGAAAGAACCAGGGCCCACCTTCCTTGGCTAAATAAGCCTATCTAGGTTATGTGTGCTAGCTTTGGTGATCCGTGATTTAAAAACTTCTCAATTGGATTACAGTAGCCACTGTAACGGAGCTACCCTTGTAGGGTGTCTGGGAATTTCAACTGATACAGAATGCAACTATGAATTCTTAATAGACCAAACAGCACAGTCATGAAAACACTGAGTTGTAAACTCTCAATTACCACCAATCCCAAATTAGGGCATCAACATTAATCTGTAAAGTCCTAAATGGCTTAGAATCACGAATGTAAAAGATCACTGCGCCAACACCAAGCTTTATTTTAATGTCAGCTGCAAAGAGGCTGCTTTTGTAAAGAGCCAATATGGTACAATGGTATTGGTTCAGGCGATAGGACTAGGATTCAGTCCATCCTCAGCCATGGAAGCCCACTGGATAACTTAGGTTACTCACTTTCTCTCACGTTAAATCTATCTCACAGAACCATCGTTGTAGAGAAAAAGGAAAGGAAGAAACACTTCATAGGCCACCTTGAGCTCATGAATGAGAGGCAGGATATACTTTAATAAATATATAAATATATGGTTCACCAATGAGCTAAACTCACAATGCAGGATTTGGATCTTCTCAATGGCAGCACTACAGTTATGGAACTCTATCCCAAAGAAATTACAATGGCTTTCTCTTGTTTTAAAAGACAAAGGTAAGACAGTTGTATTTTAAATCGAAGTGAGTTAGCATTACAAGTTATTCTGGACTAGATGGCAATTTTGGACAGCTCTTTAAAATGGACTCTTTAAAATGGCTATATTTTAATACCTTTTATGATTAGTGAATTTGTTTTTATTGTTCTTGGGGACATCACTTCCTTTTTGTAGGAGGAGGATTAATATAAAATAATCCCATCTAGAGAAGGAAAATAATAAGTGGACAGTTGCTTATTTGCATCTATTTATAAAGGTATAAGTTAATTCCCTTGTGCAAAAACCATTTGCCTAGAAACAAAATCCATGGGACCCAATATGACAATTCGCCACGGCCAACTTGCCATGACCAACTCACCACAGCCAACATTCCACAGCCAACTTGCCATGGCCAACTTGGTGCGGGACAAGAGTTACACTAATATCAAAGAAATAGTGGAATAGAATCATTAAAGAAAGGATGCCAAAGGAGGGAGAGAATGAAATGTGAATGGCAAAAATTAAAATATTTCTTTTAAATAATTAAATAGAATTGTTAAATTGTCCCGCAGCGTGTTGTCCCATGGTGAGTTGGTTGTGGTGAGTTGTCCTGCAGCAAGTTAGTTATGTTGATTTGGCCGTAGCAAGTTGACTGTGCCGAGTTGGTCACAGTGAGTTGACTGTGGCAAGTTGTCCCATTCTGTGGGCCCATTGCCAACTCAGAGGGCAATTCACTTCTAAGGAAATGAATGAGATTGTATTGTACAGTTCCCATTGTACCACAATCTAATGGATCCCTTACTCATTTAATTCACTGGGGGCGTCTCCAAAAGAGGCGGGCGGAAATTTTTTGCTAAAGTTTGCTTTTGAAAGTCATACTAACAGTTGCGTTGTTGATTCCTAAACCTGTTAAACCTGCTTTTTTAAAGCTCATAACTGATTTCCTGATGGATAAACAGACCTGAGTTGATCCAGTGTAAGAATGGCTGCTTTTGACCACATCTCTTATGTTGAAACAGGAAGTCAGACCTTCTTAAAAAAAAATATTATTGCTCAATGTCTTACGTGAATTGAAGTGATTATCTTTATCAATACATCATTAAACAAGCCATGGTTTAAGGCAATAGGTAAGGGCAATTTTGCTCTAACAATTTATCTAGAGATCTGAATGGAGGGGTAAGAGAAGGCTGCATATCAGAGAAACGGATCACGTTCCTTTGTCTAAGGTTTATGCTAGCATAAGAGCAATGAAATGTACCTGAAATTAGATATAAACCTGGAACTTTTAATTCTGTAACAGTGGATAATGCTGGCTTGGATTTAGTAAACGGATTTCAGATATATTAGTGGCACACGTGCCGGAAGTGGCATGCAGAGCCATCTCTCCAGGCACGCCAGCCGTCGCCCATTGCTCTTCCGGGTTTGCACGCTGGTCAGCTGGTCTTCATGTGCGTAGGAGCACCAGAAACTGGAAGAGCAGCTCCCCAGCGCGCATACGCACACTGGCCAGCTGGTCTTTGTGTGTGCATGCGCGTTAGAAACCAGAAGATCAGCTGGCCGGCGCACATGCGCGTGCCAGGAAGCTGCGCTTCCAGTTTCCAGTGCTCCAGCACGACAGCCCAGGAAGCTGCTCTTCCGGTTTCTGGCACGCGCACGCACTCCTGTTTCGGCACTCGGTGTCAAAAAGGTTCGCCACCACTGAATTAGTGGGTGGATGTAATGTATCCTTTCCACCCACATCCTGGTATAGCAACAAAAAAACAAACAAGGTACACTTGATCTCATCCTAGCTATATCTTACCTTCAAACAGATATGCATAACATTGCAGGCAAATTGTGCACAATCCATTGTATGCCTAGTTAGATGTATAGCCAGTGTTGTGAGCCAACTTTCTTACAGCCATACTTTCTATGTTTCAGTGTATGCACATGTAGTGATCTTGATATAATTGCTTGAACGACTAATAATTTTTCTGGAGTTATTTCTAAGGCTGAAATAATAAAAAGGACAAAGCAAGGAGAGAACGTATCAAGGACAATAGAAGTACATAGGGCATATTTGGTAGACGCAGATTATTAATTAAAAAAGGAAAAGCTGGAGAACAGAGTGACTCTCCTGGAGGGAATGGAACACTGAACAGGAACAGTTATTAAGAGGGAGTTTCATTACAGGTAATCCTCAACTTATAACAGTTCATTTAGTGACCATTCGAAGTTACAATGGAACTGAAAATAGTGACTTCTGACTGTTTTTCACACTTATGAAAAGTGTGCTACGTTGCAGCATCCCTGTGGTCACATGATCAAAATTCAGATTAAATTCCACTGATTCATATTTATGACGGTTGTAGTGTCCTGGGGTCATGTCATCACCTTTTTGTGAAGACAGATGCATTTAACAACTGTGTTACTTAACAACTTCAGTGATTTACTTTAACCACTGTGGCAAGAAAGGTTGTAAAATGGGGCAGAACTCAACAACTGTTTTACTTAGCAACAGAAATTTTCAGCTCAATTGTGATTGTAAATTGAGGATCAACTGTACTTGTTCCAGATTAGGGATTGTAAAAAAATGTGTTTTTATTTTCCTGAGATTTTTAGGAATGGTTTTAAAATCTCTGCATTATTTTACACTTTCTATTTTTCTTTTTGGCAGTATTATGTGCTCTTCGTCGTCATTATCCTAGGGTTACCATCATGGTTTTATTGTTGTCCTGTATTTTATGTTCTTAATGTATACAGTGCCCAGAAAACTTTGTTTATTGGTGATTTAAAATGCACCAAATGTAATTAAAGGAATAACAATGGAGCCAATACTCACTCTTTTAATTTTTCTTCTCTAGAAAAACAAGGTGATTTCAGTGTAAAATTTGCTGAAAGTAAAACTATTTTAATCCTTTCCACTTTTACCATAAAAATTGCCATTTCATTCTCTGTAATAAAAGTGCAATCTAATACAACATTAAGGTTGAGAAATCATTTTTTAAAATCAATGCTAAACATTCAGCAATCATCTTGTTCTTAATATATTAAAATGTAATTTCCTATTATTAATATTTAAATATAATTGTAAACTATTATATAATATCTGCATAAACTTGGTCAATAGAATAAAATGTCTTGCCAACCTGACAGTTTAAATCAAAATTATGAGAAAATTGGTATGAGACAAGATTCTCTAAGGTTGTTTCCAAGGCTGGTGAGCTAAGATGCTCTGGTCTTATTCTTCCAGCAGAAAATCAAATTATAGAATGTAAGAGTTGGAAGGAAACTCAGAAATAATCTAGTCCAATTGCTTGCCCAGTGTAGGAATCCAGTATTCTACCCATTGCCAAGGCTTGTTCCCTTGTTGAGCAGCTCTTGCCATTTAGAAAGTCTTCCTAATGTCCAATCAATATTTGCTTCCTTTGCACTTTAAACCCATTGTTTCTGGTCCTTTCTTCTGGAACAATTTGACCATTATCTACATCTCAGCCTTTCAGATGCTCCTGAAATCCTCTCAGTGCCTCCAATTGTTAGTCCTAGGTGGTTCTTTAGAGGCCCCCTTATCAGATTAGTTGGCGTCCTCTTTGTGCTCCACTTCTTCAATATCCTTCTTAAAATATAGTGCCCAGAACTGAATGGAATATTGTCTGAATCGTGCTCAGAATGTTCTGGTCTTTCTGAACAGAATGTTAGAGGAACAATTGTTTCTTTTGATCTGCATACTCAAATTCTATGGATGCATCCTAGGATTGCATACTTTTTTTTGCAGCTGTATCACAAGTACAATTAAAGATACATTGCCTTTTGAACTTTTTAATCTTTTAAGCTAGAAAATACTTTGTTTTCTAGCACAAAGCCTGCAATGAGTTTCTGTTTGTATAATCATGCTGTGCAATTTCAGTCATGTCTGTTTGGAAACCATTGCCTAAGGTCTCTTGTTTGTGAATCAAGCCACTAGGGCTTGTCCCACAAAGCATATATTTCATTTATTCTGTGAACCAGGCTATCTAGAGACCAAGATATATTAATCAGGGATGATGAAACAATAACCTTTAATGCTGTTTAAATTCAATTTCTATTAACAAGGACTACCAAATCTGGTCTGCCCATCTATTGGTTATTCAGATTTTTCAGCCCAGACCTGGAAGCTTACGACAATTCTGGTCAGCGTGGTATATATGATGAAAGAGGTTTAAAGTATTAATTATAAATGCTTGGAAGCCTACCAGTCTGCTCTAATTAAAATGTTTACAATTCCAACAGAGAAGCAACCTGGACTTTCTGGAGAAGCACCATCACTTTGCACTGGCCCCATGGATGACCTGATAGCAATCAGGTCTTCCAATATCTTCCAATATTTGAGGGGTTGCTTGTCACAAAAAAGAGGGGATCAATCTATTCTCCAAAGCACCGGAGGGCAGAACAAGGAGCAATGTGTGGAAACTAATCAAGGAGAAAACCAACGTAGAACTAAGGAGAAATTTCCTGACAGTTAGAACAATCAATCAGTGGAACAGTTTGCTTTCAGAAGTTGTAGGTGCTCCATCACTGGAGGTTTGTAAGAAGAGATTAGACAGCCATTTGTCTGAAATGGCATAGATCTCGTGCTTGAGCAGGGAGTTGGATTAGAAGACTTCCAACCCAGTTATACTATGTTTGGTGTTCTGTAAACAAAGATCTATTTCTGCTGAATAATAGGACTTTCCCCTCTCTTTGCCTGGCATCTCTATGGTTATACTGATTTCTCGTACACAGATAGTCCTCAATTTATGATGACAATTGGGTCCAGAATTTCTGTTGCTGCTAAGCAAGGCAGCTGCCAAGCATCCAACTTTACAATATCTTTTGTCATGGTGGTTAAGTGAGCACACAGTTTGTTAAGCAAATCTGGCTTCCCTCATTGACTTTGCTTGTCAGAAGCTGGCAATCACATTGACCCCAGGTGATTTTTGCATTTTTGCAGCTGTCAAAAATATTTGCCTGTTGCCAAGTGTCTGAATTTTGATCACATGATTGTGAAGATCCTGCGATAGTTGGAAATGCGAGGACCCATCATAAGTCACTTTTTTCAGTGCCGTTGTAAGTTTGAATAGTTGCTAAACAGATCATTGTAAGGTGAGTACTATCTGTATAAGTGATTTCCCTTTCAGACAGCCTGAAAAGGAGGGAAAACCTGTTAGCTGTTTACACAGGTGAATGTGATTCAGTGTTTGGTGTCTAAATAATGAGCAGAGTCATCAATTGAAAAGCTGCAATCTTGCCCACAGCTAGGTTGTGTGCATTCTAATGGAGTCACGAAGGTTTAAGCAACTTAATTGTCTTCTTTTTTTTAGTACAGTAGAGTTAATGACTCAAATTCTATATATAGTGGCATGGTAATAAACTTCTCTGAACTTTTAAATAAATATAAATGGGATCATGTTGCTTTGCAGTAATTGAGGTACTCCCAAAGCCACACACATAGAAGAAATTGCTGGTTCACATATACTAAACCACATTTTGTTAGCCATGTATTGCTGAATAATAATTGGTTGGGTTTGCACCATAATGTAAGCTTAACGCTATTGGTTATTAATTGCAATGGATAATAATTTGTCATTGGTCACAATAAACCATGTTCTGATATAGCATAATTTATGGTCCACACAATAATGGCCTAATGCAATGCAGCACCTTAAGCCATGATGGTTTAGTATATACATTATGCTGTATCCCAATATAAATCAGTCACTCTGAGAGTGAGAAGGGCCTAAATTTGACAAAAACCTAAAGGGTCTACCTATACTGTATTTGACAAATGCATAAATAAAAGATAATGACTAATTGTCATTAGTCATTGGACCAACATCTTAGCGCTATTCATTCATAGGGTGTGAACTAATGCTGGTACAATGCAGAACTGTTGAAACTTGCAGATATAACCAGAAATGTAAACTATTTCAAGAATAGTTCATTTATTATCCCAAACCACAGGTGGCCCCAAATCTCCCTTTGGTGGTCTTCAGGAACTCCTCTGAAAATTGCAGTTTTCCCATTTTGAAACACAAAACACATGCACTATAAATCCTAAATTTGGGACGAATCAGTTACAAAATTAAGAGCATATAAACTCCCCCAACCCCATTTCTAACCACATGGATGATGCGGTCCTACATACTTTGTAAGTCCTCGGCCTCACAATGTTAAATGGGGCCCTTGTCTACTCTTTCAGTATTGTACACAAATGATTGTCCATTCTTTACGTACAGGAGGGGAAAGAATTATGTAACTTTGAAAAGCATTTTTGAAACACTGGGCTCTGCAAAACAAAGTTGTATTACAGTTGCATTTTAAATATATAAAAATAGGATCATATGTACTCAAAATTCCTGATGCATGATGTTCAATCTACCTGTACTTGGCCCTCTCCAGATGCATTGCAACAAAATGCCTTCAGCTATTAGAGCGTACAAGTAATCCTAACTTAACAACAGTTTCTTTAGTGACTTGTGTGCTACATGCTGGTTATAACTTTTTGTTAGATCATCTTTTGAGTGCAAAGGACTTACTTTAAAGTTCTGTTTTATTTATTTTTTTGAAAATAAGTTTTATTGTTTAAAAACACGAAAGACAAAAACAAGCATAAACAAAAACAATACAGTAAAATACATTTTGTCTATTGAGAGTTAACTGTCTTGTGTATCCGCTATATACACTGTTATCTGTTTACATATTTATCCTTATCTAAATGTGCTTATTTCATATATATTCCTTATATATTTACACTTTACTTTTTTTTCATCTCTAAAATTCTATAGATTTTTCCGAATTCCGTATTCATTCCTCAGCCAGTTATAGAACGTCTCCTACATTTTATAATAATCTGTATCTTCTTTTTCTTTAATTTTCAACGTCAATCTATCCATTTCTGTGCACTCCAGTATTTTACTAATTCTTTGTTGTTCACTGGGAATTCCCTCCATTTTCCACCCCTGGGCATAAAGAATTCTGGCCACTGTCAAAATGTGCAATATTAAGTATGTTATCTCTTTATTAAACTGTTTTGGTAATAATCCTAATAGAAAAATTTCAGGTTTCAGATCAATTGTTTTCTTAGTTGTCATTTCTATTCAGTGCCGAATTTCCGTCCAATATTTTTTTGCCTTAGGGCATTTCCACCACATTTGGAAATAAGAACCAGGGATCTTTTTGCATTTCCAACATTTCGCTACATTGTTCTTTTTCATGCCTGCCAATTGTACTGGGGAGTAATGCCACCTGTAAAACATTTTATAAAGATTCTTTTTGTATGATACCGATAGTGTCAATTTAAAATTTCTATCCCATTGTTGTTGTTGTTAGTTGTGAAGTCGTGTCCGACACATCGCGACCCCATGGACAACGTTCCTCCAGGCCTTCCTGTCCTCTACCATCCCCCTGAGTCCATCTAAGCTTGCACCGACTGCTTCAGTGACTCCATCCAGCCACCTCATTCTCTGTCGTCCCTTTCTTCTTTTGCCCTCAA
>JANHJO010004273.1:66687-79713 GCA_032468235.1 Pseudoxyrhopus heterurus
GGGTGCAATTCAAGGTGTTGGTTATGACCTTTAAAGCCCTACATGGCTCAGGACTGGGTTATCTTCGAGACCGCCTCCTACTGCCATATGCCATCACCCTATTAGGTCCCACAGAGTTGGCCTCCTACAAGTCCCGTCAGCTAAGCAGTGCTGGCTGGCGGGCCCATGGGGGAGAGCCTTCTCTGTGGCTGCACCGGCTCTCTGGAACCAACTACCCCCAGAGATTCGGATCATCTCTGACCTGCTGGCCTTCCACTGAGCCATTAAGACCTGGCTATGCCAACAGGCTTGGGGCTGACAATTTTTTTCTCCTGATTGAATGTTTTTAATATTGTTGATGATGGGAGGTTTTATTGAATGGATTGTATTGTAAATTTTTAGCTTGGATTTTATGTTCTTTTTATTTTTATATTTGTTACCGTTTTTAGTTGTTGTAAGCTGCCCGGAGTCCTTAGGGAGTTGGGCAGCCTATAAATTGAATAAATAAAAATTGAATAAATAATAATTCAGGTTCATTTAGAATATCTTTCCCTTTTCAGAAGGAAAGTTGATAGCTTTATTTCACCCTTTAATTTGTATCAATTACTGTATATAGCATTAAAACAAAAGGGAATCATTCAGCTTGTGGAATTTAAAATGAAAAGTAACTTGTATAATGCAACACAGTGGTAATAAGAGGGAAAAGGAGAGGGATTGGATTCAGTGATGTGGTGGGAAATAGAATCAAGGAGCAAATATGTGAGAATGAATCTAGGACTGCAAGCCTCCAATAGAGCAGTAATGCAACTAAGAAAGTGAAAATTGACATGCTGCTGATTACTAGACCCTCAGTAAGACATCCAAATTACTAGGTTTTAGTGATCTAGATTTTCTGGCTACTTGTAATATAGTTAGTGTTTTTCAACCTTGGCAACTTTCAGATATATGAATTTCAATTCCCACAATTCTCCAGCCAGCCATTTTGAGAGTTGGCCCACACATCTGAAATCTGTCAAGATTGAGATACGTGCTCTAATATATCTAATACCTTCACTTTTTCATTTGATCATAAGACGATAGGTTGGCAGAGAGAAGAGACTAGTAACAACATCAAATCCCGTCCCCAGAGAAATTAACTGGTATCAATGAGCTCGTAACATTTTGCAGTTAATGGTGCTTTTGAGTTACATAGATAATCATTTCTGTATCAAAAACTAAACAATATGCAACAAAGAAGATTGTATGAAGCTTTTTTATGGATGTTTGTAAAATTACTGAAGCAAGTTAAGTTCAGGCCAGTTCAAAGGAGTAAGATCTGGCAACAAAAACAAAAGAAGAAATAGAAAAATAATATCCTAAAGAAGAGGTACATGAAAAATAAAATCCTAAAGAAGAGGTTCGTGAAAGTAAATGTGTAAAAATGGAAAAGTAGAGAAAAAGAGAGTGAGATATACATGTACCGTATTTTTCGATGTATAAGATGCACTTCCCCCCCTCCCTAGTAGGGGGAAATGTAAGTGAATCTTATACAGCAAATGTTGCCAAAGCCCTGCCCACCCACCAGCCCCCACCCTTCGGCCTCTGCCTCCTAGCAATTTGCTTCTTTGTAGCAAACATCAAACAGCCTGGTCAGCTTCAGCACAGCCTGATTAGCATAAGCAGCTGATTGTCAGTTAGATCCCACATCCCGTTTTTGGCCTCCATACACCCTGTTTTCAGCCTCCACATGCCCCATTTTTGGCCCATTCTGATCCCCGCTGCCTGGAAAAGGCCAAAAATGGGGCACACGGAGGCCGAAAACGGGATGCAGAGGCCAAAAACGGGGCCCATGGAGGCGGCAATAGACAATGGTGATCCCTGCAGCCTGAAACAGCTGATCATCAAGAGGTCAATCCAACCGATAATCAGCTGCTAATCATGCTGTGCTGAAGCTGACCAGGCTGTTTGCTGTTTGCTGCAAGGAGGCAAATTTCTGGAAGGCAGAGGCAGATTTTTTTTTCTTGTTTTCCTCTCCAAAAGCTAGATGCGTCTTATACTTCAGAGGGTTTTATAGTCCAAAAAATACTGTATTTCTCTAGTCCAATACTCCCTACATAGAACAATAGGTGGTATAAGAATTGGTTCTTAGGCATACATTTATGTAAATGTTTGTATGTTATGTAAATATAAAGCTGTTATGTAAATAATCAGCTACAAGTTTGTCTGTTACTGATTGCCTCACTCTAATTCACAGGAAAGCAGGTTGAATGGAAATTAAGAAATCTGTGCTGGATGTATCAGTCTTCTATAGGAAATTGTTTCTTCTTAATAAATATTACTAAAGAGATTGCAAGGATTATGTCAGAAAACTTTGCCTAAAATTTTCTGTTTTAGGCAGATGCCAAAAGGCCTGACAGACTTAAATTTAGATATTTGCTTCAGTTAAAATTGAGTCCTCCTATGGATAACTAATATTGATATTAACAAAGGGAAGTGTGCATTCGTAGAGATGTTTTGTTCTCAATATCACAGCTGATGTGTTGTTCTATATACTGAATTGATTTGAGGAAACCACAGTGGCAGCCCACTTGCTATGAAAAAAAATAGCATTTTGCTTGTTTTCAGGTATCTGAAAAACCTCAGTTAATATTTTTGAGTGCATTAAAAAGTTGGCCCTGTATTTTACAAAGGAACAAATCTAAACAAGAACTGTTTAACTTAAAAAAAAATAGCATGGAACTTTTTATAGCATTCAGAATCTCTCCCAAGGTCTTTAATATTAAACAAAAAAAATCCATTTGGGGCAGCTGGAAATATCTATCCTATGGGCAGAAGATGACTGCATTGTTGGGAAATGAAAGATGCCCTAAGATTGTTTAAAACTAAATCTACCAGTCTCCAAACTAGAGCATTTTTACTCTAATCCCATAGAGATGAGAAAATATATTTATCACCAACTCAGACTTACACTTATTTCTTCCATTTAAACTGTGTTGTCCAAAAAGAAGATAGTAACAGGAATGGAATATCCTGTCAATGTTGTTTTCATCAAATTTAGTTTCTTACCAATTGCAAATTTGGATTGGCCCTCCTATTGAAAAGGAAAATCAAGAGTCTGGTAGCACAGCAATTTTTCCGACAAATCCCTATTGACAGATTTGTATGAGAAGATTTGCTTGAATTTTTGTATTTCCATTATTTATTGATATAGTTACAGTACTTCCTAACAATAATAATAGCAACAAATTGTAGTAATTATGCTAGGAATGAATAAGAGTCATTGCAGGACAACTGCTAAGGACCCATCACTTCACACACTGCTGCCCTGGGTTCCTATTTCCACTATTTCAGTGATTGCAAGGCTGCAGTCATCGTAATGACTTACAAAATGTTCCAGAACTTTTTGTTATACTATAGCTGTTGTGAGCCATTGTGAAATGGAAGATGCTCAGCATGGTTCAAAGAATGTTGCCTCATCTTCTACAAATCTCTTCTTTAAGCAAATGTACATACTGTATGTCCATCCAAGGCCATCACAATATGGCCTTGAAATCTGGAAATATTCCTTGGGACAATACCTGTGCTTGATAATTCATTAAAATATTTGTTTTATTACCAACTGCAAATCCTTATCCTCTCCTTTTCTTCAACTCAGGTTGCTGATTCTGAATAAGAACAAGTTATATGATAAAAAAGATGAATGAAAGGTTGGAAATAATTCAACAGATAAACTGAATGTTTAGCCCAATTAGAAAATTTAAAGCAAGTATATACATTAATGTGTGTCTCCTAAAGACAATGTTACTAATTTTTTCCAAAAGTAATGGTAGGGAATATAAAAAGATTTTTTTTTAGTGATAGTTAATCAGTTTGTTAAATTTTCTTTCTTATTTTAATATACACATTCTAGATTTAATTTACTTTTTTCAGCTGTGTGTAAAATTAAACTACAGTAATGTAACAACCACAATCTATTGAGCTAACTGATAACACAAATTCATGTCCTGGGCATATGAGGTTATGTTATAATAACAAATTATTTCTGGAGTTCAAATTCAATTTTGTTTTTAAAATAGTTGTTTAAATGGAATAGGTAGGAGATTAGGAAACATTTTTTTAAAATTATGCTGAAAGTATATTCACACATAATTCATAACATGAAATTCAAGAATGGGGGATAATATTTTCCCAGTCTTGACAAATAACCCTAAGACAAACTAATAACCTAATGTAGTAATATATGCTGCTGAACATGTATTTTAAAAACATATTCATATCTCCCAATGCAGATGTCATATGAAAAAAATCTTCACCCTATGGCTCCATTTGGCAGGTGGGGGAGGGGTAATATTTTAATTGATTTTTCTCTCCTTGGATTGAAAAGTTCTAGTGAAAACTTTCAGCAATGTAACAGGAAGAGGAATAATTTTTATTTTCTTCTTAAAGTCTGTAGTGCAGTACTAGAGATGGTTCAGAAGAAGGAAATAAGCAAGAATTGTCTATCTTCCATTTCATGGTCAGTTGCCTTTGCAGGACTGTCAGTCAGAGAATGGATAATGCTAGTTAAAACCATTTAAAACAGATATATAAATAATAATAATGTAAAAAGATAGATATGAAAGAATTTACTATGAAAATTTCTTAATTGATACTTACTTAATTTTTACTCATTTTCCAAAAAAAGAGCAAAGGCCTATATCATCATAATGCCCAGAATTATTTTAATATTTAATAAGTGTCTATTTTGACTGAAAAATATACCTTTCTATGAAAAATATACCCTTTATCTATAACTTGATAAGAACAATGTGTGTAATTTGTAGCACTGCTTTCTAGCACATACTTGTTCATATCTTATGACCATTAGCACTGATATATACAATCTCTTCTCTGAAAATAAAACTTTATTATTGGAATAATTCAGATGTCTATCATTAACAGAATAAGCGTATGCATTTAAAAAATAAATATATGTTATATATTTATAAAATAATGTTGAATTGATTTTTTTTCTTTGACACGTCGTAAAGAAAGAATTTCCAACTAGCATTGTTATTGGCTAAAGGTGGAAATTCTGACACACCTGGAGTACATTAAATTATGGAAGACTAATGTAACACTTGGCATAGCTCATATGCAGTTTGCTTGAATAAATGTAGAGATTAGTTCTATACTGAATGATTGTGTCTATGTTAAGGACACTTTAAAAACCAATCCTTATTAATTTATTATTATTGTGTGTGTGTGTATGGAAAAAGTAAATACATTTATAAGATGCTATTAGAACTAACAGCTTATTAAGATAAGTCATTATTAGTAATTATCCAAACAGCAAGTGTGCCATTTCATATTCCCTTTGAAAGAAATAAATGGTAGATCCAAAGGAGAAGAAAGAAAGAAAAATCAATCTGCAAGATATTTAGAGTGCTTTTTCATAAGGGTGGCTATTGTAGCTGTATTTTTTTTACATGTTACCTGAGATATGAATTGTTGTCTCCTTTTAGCTAATATATAATGATCATTATACTTTGCGATGCCTTTGAAATAAATTTCATAATAGCGTGTAAGGTTGATATATAGAGGTGCTAATAAGTCCCTGAAGGGAATGAGCATTTGTAGTAATAAGTGTTAGGTTTCATTTTTCTTTTCCTTTGGTTATTGTAGCATGTTGAGTGCAGTAGCTATAATGGAGTCATTTTATGTGTCTTTTTCAGGATCTTACTTTCTCACCAGCTTTGATATCATTATGAACTGTGCATTTATAAAATATCTTAACTAATGATTGGGCCAGTAATAGGACAGAGGAAGTTTTCCATTTCATTTTCTCCCTTATTCAGATATTTTAAATCTCACATTTGTCATCGGTTATGTGTGAAGGGAGGGAGAGAGGGAGGGAAGAAGGATGGGAGGAAGGAAGGAAATAATTCTTAATAATATCTTAGTGTAAACTTGTTCAATCCCAGAGACAACAATTGGAAGAGGCCCTATAGAGGCCATTACAACGTCAAATTAATTGGATTAATTTTGGACAACCAGATACTATTCACAAAAAATACTCACCTGGATAGTAGGATACAGAGTTCTTCATCATACAAATTACACAAGGTAAGGAAAGAGAATGGGGTAAGAATGCACTCTTTTTTAAAATATATGTTTTGCACTTTTTGCTGCATGGATTATCTGCACCAAGGACCAGTTTAACAAAGATGAAATAATAGACACAGGTCAGCCTAAATCTGTCTTCACTTACCTATTTGTTTATCTATAAAATTTGCATTCTGCCTGACTCTCGATGACTCTGAGGAGTTCATAACTACTAAAAGGAGAACTTTTTATTTATAACAAGTTCAAAAAAAAAAGACAATGAGAAGTACAGGACTAAGCAAACGGACTCCATTCTTTCTTGGCAAAGGCCTGGTAGAAGAACCACGTCTTCAAGGCCATTCTAAAGAACAGCAGAGAAGGTGCATCTAGATGTCAGGCGGAAGCTCAATCTTGGAGGAACCTTGCACATACTGAGGTCCTTTGGCTGACATATTTATCAGGCTATAATATTTATTTATGTGGCAATTTCACATTGCTGTTCCTACTGATAGTTATTTTTCTTTCTATACAAATGCTCGTTCTGGAGCAGCCTAGCATAATCCAGCATGGTTTACAAAAAAACAAAGAATAATTTAACAAATCTTAGAGAAAACTGTTAAAAATTCTAAAATAAAACAAAAATGTAAAATAAATGATATTTGTAAAAAAAAAAGTTATGCTATCTTTAAACTGAGTTGAAATGGAAGCTCCTAAACTGCCTGAGGTCTTTGTTTGGCGGCAGCTTAGCAGGAGTGAATATGATATGTGATACTTTTCTTTCTCATCTCTTTTCTTTATAATTTCTGGAAAACATCCAAAAGATCTATGAAATTAAAATGGGGATGTAATACATTCCTATATTTGTCTTTATTTGCTACAAATTTTAATACCTATCTGAACACTAGAAAAGTATCTTTGCTAATCTTATATTATTTTCTCTATTGGATTGCAATTCCATATGGCCGACTTTGCCTCATTCATTCCCCACATTCAGTTAGTCAACCAACTTTTCAGACTGCAAAAACATATTATGTTTACCACAATTATTTGTGCTGGTTGTTTTCTGAGGCAATATGAAAGAATTTAACATATAAATACAGTCTGAGAAGTGCTTAAAATTAATGTGTGTGTTTCATTTTACAAACTTGTAGTGAGAGCTCTCTGCAGGGTCATCATGCATGATGGCTTGTCCTCCTTTTGGCGTGGAAGGAGGCAGTTTATAGACACAATAAATACTGTTGTATATGGTACATAGTGTTAGTATCTATAATTAGGATGAGTTAGTGTCTTATTAGCAGATAAGAATATAGAAGTGATGAGATAGTCATAGTATGATCATCCCATAGAATTGATGCTGAAGATGGTCCAGCAGTTCAAATCCTAGCACTGCATGGCAGGGTGAGCTCCCGTCACTTACCTTAGCTTCTGTTCACCTAGCAGTTCAAAAGCATATTCTATCCAAGTAGATAAATAGGTACCACTTTGGTAAGTTGGGGTTACAAGTTGGTGCTGTGTGCAGGCAGTCAGATTCCTGCCTGCTCTGAACCTTTGTGGTTGTGACACCCATCGGCAGGTTGATTCCAGAGAAGGGAGGGAGCCTTGGATAACCCTAAAAAAGAGCCACTTGCCTTTCTTTCTGGTGCAAAACCAGCTTGCGCTCCTGCAGTTCACCTTGTGAAGCGCACAAACATGACCTACAACAGAGCTGATAAATTGGTAACCAAACTAATACTCTGTAATAGCATGTGGTCTCCTGGCTAATGTAACAATGCCATATGCTAATCATCATCATCAGACACTGCATTCCAATTGTAAAGGTCCATATCATAGGCTGTCAGGGGAATTCTGGGAGTTGAAGTCTACATATCTTAAAATTGCCAAGAAGCTTCCAAACACAAGCCCACTGTGATTTATAATTAATTTTCTTTTTATTTCTTTGTAACACTTTACATGGTATTTAACAAGCAGCCTTGCCCAGTTCAGAGCTTTTGCCTTCTTTTAGCTAGAAACTCAGTGATTATTGTAGTTGTTCATGCCGCTAAAAAGTACTTCATTACTGCTTCATGAAGCCAACACACAATATATTTCTATTGCTAAATATATACTTGAGACTTTAGAGGCTTGATAACAGTTTGGAGATCATTTGTTATGTGTATGATAATGTAAAGCAAACCATCTCCATGCAGGCTCATTTTCTTTAAACATTTTTATGCATTTCTATATTACATTTAATATTAATTTAAACATTGCATTCATAACTTATCAAATATTTTGTCACTTCCAGATAACCTACATCACAAAATGATATAACCAAAAATAAATTTTATAGTAATAGAAATTTGAAAAACTCAAATGACTATATAATGGTATGTTGATATTCTGAAAACATTGAAATTTATCTTGTAAGCAGAATCCATGATCTAAAGTACTTCAATGCTTATAACTAAATAATCACTTTTTAAATAGTGGCCTCAGTGAAAATCAGACTGTGTTATTTAAAGCTCCATGGAGGCACATTTTTTAAAAAATCACCAAATTTTAAATTTGCAAATAAGAAGTCATACAGTTAAATATATAAAATAAATATAACATTCAAAAGCATATAAATATGCCAAAATATTGAACATATATATTCAGTATTGGCAACTACAAAAAATAAATTGGTATTTCCAGCATAGGAAATAATGATTTAACACCGAAGTTCTGAAAATTTGGATTTTATTTCTTGATGCACAAGAATCAAAGTTATGGAGGCAGGAGGTAGCAACAGGCAAAAAAAAATCCAATACTTATGAAGAAATAATCATACAACACAAATATTTTAGGTGTCATCAATTGTGAAATTAAAACCTAATAAAACAATCCATTGTATACCTCCCAGACATCACAAATTAAACAGTTAATAATTAAACCAAAATCTTAGGTGGCAGATTGCTACCTCATTCTGTTGGTAGCAAAGCATCTGTCTTTTTTGAAGTCATAACAAAATTACTGATATAGTGGCAGTGGTCTATAGTGGTTCCATCTAAGCAGTTTTGTAATGAATACAGTGAAGCATTGACCTGTGAATCTCTTCAGAGAGAAACTTGACATTATCTACCACAGCATCAAGATAACCGACAGGTACTTATTGTTCTATTCCTGTGAATGAAGTAAACAGAGTATTGCTGATAATTTAACATTCAGGAAGCTGGAGAATTAGGAACAGCCACACAGAAGCTGTGTTTATGTGTGGGCTGTGTGTGTGTATGTGTCTTTGGTTTTATATTTATAAATTAATTGATAGTGTATCTTTGCAAATCTGTTTCTGTTTTGAAATAAAAGCCAAAGGCTGTCTTTTGGTTGGAGATCTTAGCTTAAGGTTCAGTGCTTCCCAGTTGAAATTGCATAAACAAATCAAACGTGTATACTACACAGATAATCACATAACACTGAAGCTATGCCCTGTGCACTTAATTATAAACTTTTGAGTTGGTTGTGTTAGTGGATGAATGAAACATGGTAAAGAGATCAGCAAATTGTATTGCATTATGAAAAGCCCAAAGAAAATTGCAGTAGTAATAGTGCTTTGAAACAATAGTTCACAGGCAAAACCCTTTGGCAATACATATATATTTTTCCCATTGAAAGTCAAGGTTAGATGAAGATTACCACAATTTTCTCATGACTAGGGAAAATGCTCAGATTCTGTATCTATATAGAGAAGAGCACAAAGAAAAAAAATATAATTTATAAACCAAAATTTTAAACTTCTAGTATTCCTACAAAAAAGTACTGTGGACGTTCCATGGTAGTTTATAGAACTGAGTAGAACAGCTCCTCTAAATCTGATTTCTTGCTGAGATTTTGCTGTGCAATAGTTACTTTGTTTTTATAGATTCTCTGTTTCACATATTTTTGGTCCTAAACTCCAGAATAAAACTGTTATATACATGTGTTTTCATGAAGAGATACGTTTCAATAAGCCAAAGACAACTTAATCTATATATTTCTCCCACCAGGGTGTTCGTAGATTAAGATTTTACTTTTGACATAAACATGCGCTGCAATTCATCAATAACAAGGTCAGATGGGATAGTCTGATACATTGAGCAGTGATGCAAGTTAATTTTATGCCTTCTATCTGGCAGAGCAAATTGCCTTGCAACACCACTAGCATAAATTAATTGTGTCTACAATAGATTTAATTTACAATTTAAGGTCTGACCTTTATTTTTTTTCCTCCATTTTTCTGACCAATAAAGTCAGAATGAAGGAAGATGCTTAAATTGAATTGTTGTTCTGTGAGGAAGCTTAGATTTATTGTAAATTGTATTGTTTTCCATTTTTTTTCTCTATGGTCCATGTCAGGATTTGTGAGAAAATATGACTGGTGCAAGAGATGAAATAGTAAGGGAAAAGCTAGCCAATAGGACTAGTTATATGGCTCTGATTAGATAAAAACATGGATCATGCTTAATATAAACTCATTCAAATCCATGGGTCATGTTGTCACATGTACCTTAGATTCAACATACCTATTATAAGCCTGAATAAATCTGGATCCAACCCACTGAGATAAAATTAAATCATGTTTCCAAACTGCTGTATTTGATAAAATTATTCTACCAAAATAGTTGCAGATAGCCAACAGTGTGAAGACATAGTATCTAAAGAAATATTGGCTATTTATGTTGTTTTATTATGTTTTACTTTCTAGGAAAAGCAAGAGCAGTCATATTCTTTTGTGGGCTTCATGGAGTCATCAAGTTGACTTTGTGGAGACAAAATGCTTCATTAGATAGGACTGGTATGACCCAGCATGGTACTTTTTATCTTCTTTGAAGAACATGCTAATTTAGCTGTATCCCCCAAAATGCCCTTTAGAAGAAAAGACATTAACCCTTTGAATAATCAGTAGTTTGCTCTTAAAACAATTCACATATTTTATTTTAATGAACAATTGTATACTTAATGGTATTGCTTTAATTTATTTATCCACTTATAAACACAGATTATGTCTACCACATTGAGAAATTCATTCACTTGGATTTTGTACAGGTGTGGACACTTATGAAATACAGCATGATTTCTTTCTTCTTATGACTTCTATTGCTTTTGAACAAACTGTATCCTTGTCATATTCCCTGGGTTCATTATTATCTATGAAATCATATTTAGCTTTCTTTAATACTCTGAGCTTATCTTGTCTATTTGCCATGCTCGAGTCTAATTTTATACAACGCCATGAAATTTATGAGCCAATGATCTCCTTAATGTTTTATTGACTAATTTAATAAGCCTAATTATAGCAACATTTTATCTCCTTCTATACTACACAAATGTATATCTCTCATTTCAACAATTTCATCACCAGTTATGTCAGGATTCAGTTAAATGCCATCTTGAATTTGCTATGTTCAACATATTTTTACCAGTCCTTATGAATGCAACCTTATCCCAACAGTGCATCATACATGAAGTGGTTTCAGAAATAGAATTTCTGCTGTCAGTACCATTTGTACAGCTAGTCATTTCACCTGCAAGCCCACCCAAGTGAGTTTCCTTGCTAAATCATCAACACCCATGGTGAGATGCTTGACATTATTTTGGCAGCATTGTTTTTCCATGCACAGTGTAGCAAGAAGAGAGAATTTTCAATATATTAGTTATACTATTCCTGATCCATGCTCTTGGCAGGCAGCACACTTCACAAGTGGATAGATTCAGTCTGTATGTATTGAATTTCTTCTTCTATTAATTAATTCCCAACTACCACAATATGTTCCTTTTTTCTGCTGTGTAAAGCTGCATTCTCTTTGGCCTTCAGAATATATCATCCTGTTTCATGTTCAGCTGTACTTCTTTTTCTTCACTCACCTTTCAGTTGGATGGAGATCTTTACTTAAAGTTCAGTGTTGCAGAGTTCCAGCAGTGCAGAATGTATTCTACATTACTTGTTTCTAGTTATCATTCTCATTCACTGGGTTTTCCCTTTTGTTTGAATTTCCTTTTTATGGATGGTTGCTTCTTCTCTTAGCTTCCTGTTGAGGAACCTCATTTCTTTGGCCTAATAAATCTCCATTCATTCACATGAGCTGAAGTGTGACTATTTATTGTCCCAATCCATATATCCTCAAGCACCAGTACAAGCCTGCAGTACCTGAAAATATCTATTAGTTTGTTTTCAAGCGGGAATACAAATTTGCCACAAGCATCACAGTTCATGACTGTACAGCACTGATTATTCATGTCTGTTTTGAAAGTAATAGAACAGCTCCATTTGTTTTGTCCTTTTTCAGGATATAAGTGTGTGTGTGTATTTGAAATTTAATTGTTCTTATATTTATAAGAATTTATAATTTACATTACTTTTTATTATATTAATTTACTAGCTTATTACCCGGCTTTGCCCGGGTATTTATTTATGTGTGACTCAAGTTGTGGAGTCCTTCTCCTGCTCTGCTCATCTTCTTTCCCCCCCTCTTCATTTTCTCTGTCCTCGTCCTCCTCCTGTTCTTACTCCTCCTCCCCTCCTTGTCTTGTTGCCCTTCCTCATCTTTGTCTTCTTCCCCCTTCTCGTCCTGTTCATCATCTTGTTCCCCCCTCCCCCAGTCCTCCTGTTCTTGCCCCTCATCTTCCTCCTCCTCTTCATTATCTTGTTCCCCTAATCTCCCTCCTCCTCCTGTTCTTCCTCCTGATCTCTCCTCCTCTTCCTCCTTCTGTTCATCAACTTCTTCCCTCCTCCTGTTCCTCATCCTGTTCATTGTGTTCTTCAGCCTCCTCCTCCTTGTCTTCATCATCATCTTCCCCCTTGTCCTGTTCCTCCTCCTCATCTTCTTCCCCCTGCTCCTCCACTCCTGCTATTTTTTCAGACCTGACAGAAGATGTCCTCGCCTTCAGCAAAGTGCCTCCGTATCCACGGGTGGGCTGAAGTGGAGGTTACTCCCGCTCCTGCGGGGAAGAGCTGCAAGAGCTGGGCCCTCTCCCTCTCCGCCATGATGC